>VDFB02346713.1:25623-60890 GCA_007258455.2 Sequoia sempervirens
CCAAACCCTAAGCAAAAATTGTCGTGAACACTTGCTATTCCACTATCCAAATATAAAGACGAAAACCCCACAAATCTTGCATCGAAGGCCAAAACCCCTTCAACTAACACGGCAAACTTACCCAGAGCCCATGCTCGAGCTTTAATGGAGGTCGAAATCAACGCTAAGGAGTCTACACAACACTTATAGTTGTCATGGATGTAAGCTTTTGTATTTTGGTTTGCCCCAACTGCAATAGAAAAATATTATAACATTTTATATCTGTGATCTGAATCTTTTGTAATCATTGTCCCCATTGTTGTTATGCGGCTGCACAATTGTAGGTTCACTATTTTGAGAAGACTATATTTTTACCTCATATAGTTGCAATAGCAACATTCTGTAAAGTGCTCCCGACCATTTAATAGAATATAGCTACTATTGTTTAAGCAATTGTAAAGAGGAACTCCTGTTTTGCTCAGGTCAGGCAAAGTTAATTAGGGTTTGTTATTTTAGGGATTAAATAAAGAAGTTTCAAGCATATTTAAGGGTGGATAATGTTGTGCAAATATTAATATAATCTAGGGTTTTATAAGGTTGTATTGGTGCAAGTAAATCTTGATAAGATTTTAGGGTTTGTATGGTTCCAATTTAAATATTTTCAAATTCGTCAAAATCATTTGCCCTAAATCTAGCATGAGTCATTATAGTGGTATCAAAGTTAGTTTTCCTACCAACCTAATTTCTTTGTGAAAGCGTCATCTGCATGCTAAACTTTTATGCATCTGATGACAAAGTGAGTAGGTTTTTTTAAGAGAAATCATAAAGCAAAAAAACCCTTTCAAGGGTTCCAGAGGGTGAAGACCTTCCATCAAAATGGCAAAAAGGGAAAAGAATGAAAGCCCTAAGGAAAGGGTAGAAAAGAAGTTTGACTTGATGTTGGATATGTAACACAACCTAAAACACACCCATACTAGGATTTGTTTCATAAAAACTCATTCATTGTTTTGTCATTTTTGCATTTTGGAAGATTACTGGTATTTTTTTCATAGGAGAACGATTGCAAAGCACCAAAGGAAGGAATCTAGCTTGCACAAAGGACATCTATTGATCTAAGGTAAATAGTTTAACAAAAAAATCAGAATTTTTAGTAAAAAATCTCAATTTGTTTATTGAACTTTTCAAGTAATTTTAAGAAATTTTTCAAATTTTTTTTAAGAAAAACCCAAGTTTCAAGATTTTTCAAAATGTTTTTTGTGTTTGTTTTAAACGTTTATTACTTTTATTAGTTTATACATATTGTAGGGTTGCATTTTGATATTTTTAATTTAAAATTTTGTAATTTATTATAATAGCAATCTATTTGAAACGGCTACTAGTTCAAGTTCAATAGCCCTTGCAGCAAATAAATAGTTTAAATATGAAATATGCCAACCAATTTTTTCTTTGAATTTTCACAACACAAGCCAACACTACACCAATGGTTAGCGTTAGCTTCCAAAGGATAATCAAACTGAATGAACTCAACGCCAAGAATGTTCACCAAGATCCTTTAGAAGGTGAGGTGATAGCATATGGCGGAGGAAACTAAGCTACAACTGAAAATTGAATTACAACTAAATGCAAGTAGGCAGTGATCCAGCCATGAGAGTTTCCACACTACCACTTATTCAGTGGGGGGAAAAACATTACAATACAAGGCAATTCTTCCACTTAGCGGGCATCCACTCAACAGTGGGGATTCGCCACTTAAACAGTGGGTGAAATATGAGAGTTACAATGATTAATTTCTCCACATTGGCAGTAAACCATCCAGAGGTTAAAGTGTTTGCATTAAAATTCACAAGTAAATGCAGCAAATAAAATGATTGGAATAGTACTACTAATTCACAGCCTTACAATGAAATAAATCTGCAATTTATAAGTGTTACAATGACATAATCAATGCAAATACTTGAAGGATGATTCTTCCAACACTTATTCTTCTCAATTATCAAATTACAAGCCAAAATCTAAACTTTTAGAAATCTGATAACAATAACCAGCAAACTGAAAAGCATTACCAACAACTGTACCAGCACCCAAAATGTTCATAACATCATCAAAACTCCTCCAAAAGACCTAAAACAAAATGCAAATGCATCTGACACCCAACTCCCAACAAAGAAACTGCATCCAAAGTTCATGAATTAACTATGCACGAGTTCCAAAGCACTTCCCAGCATGGTATGGCCCTAGGAATGGTACGGCCTCTCTAGTAAATTCAGCACTTCAAGATAAAATCTGATTCTTTGCAAAAAGGGTCACTCTTAGCATAGGAATCAAAGGGGCCAATACCCATAAGCAAATTTCATACAAAAAGTTGTATTTGAAAATCTCATTCAGCCATGAGACAACCAGCAACACAAAAACTAGAAAATTTCATCAAAAACTCAACAATAATGCTCAATGTGCACTTCTGAATGAAGCACACTCCCAATTGACCATCTAGGGAACCATAGTTTCAAGCCCGAAGAATGGTGTAAAATTGCTAAGCTTCCCCTTATCCGGGTTCTGAATTCAATCTAGCAACATTTCGATATCATAAACAATAGGTGCCAAAATGAAGAACTGAAGCCTCCTTTTATAGATTTTGAAGTGACTGTTGAATTTCTATCCTTTTCCCTCCAAAGGACGCCCAAGCAAATAATAAAGATTTTAATTTTCAAAATCCTCTTCTCCCTTCTCATTTTGGCGTCCAAACACCAAGGAGACATTAAAACATTTAAAATATATTTATTACTCCTTAAATGAGGCGTCCAAATCCCAAGAGAAATAATAAACTTAGAAATATTAAATGTTTTCACCTCATGTGGCGTCCACCCTTAATGGCCCCGTTTTAAAACAACTTTAAATCTTTATACTAGGCCAAGGGGTCAAAATCACAATATAATAATTAAATCATTTATTGAAAATGCACCTCAGAAAGCCAAATCCAGAAATACTCAACTGCCCTACCTGAAGTAGAAAGCTCGCTGAACTACTGCCAACCTGTGAACTGCCAAAAATAGAACTTACTAATAATAGTAAATTCTGAAAAGTTGCTCAACTCACTTTGCATGCTATATCATTACAAAGCTCTCTAAAAACCCAGAAAGAATCCGCAATCCAAATCTTGAAACTCCAATGTGCTGGCTAAAAATAGCAAGTTCTGGAAAAGGTTGTCCGATGGAGATGCATGTCACACCATTCCGAAGCTCTCCAAAAACCTAGAAAACTTCACCAGACATGTGTCAGAAACTCATACATGTTAACCTTCAAAAATGCTTCAAAACCCCAAAAAGATAGGAAACCCTAATTTTACCTCTGACGAGCCTACGGACTTCCAGAAATAGGCTATCTGTCACTGAAGAGCATTTGACTAAGATGGGGACATTACAAAATATAATCAAGCGTCTCCTCTATGGAAATATGTTATGATGTTTGAACAATTTCCACGAGATGGGGCTTTTATTTGGAATTGTAATCAGTGCAGGATCCAATATAAGGGTGTAATGTCTCCTCCTAGCCTCTAAGCAGTGGAAATCACCTTTAGCCTATTCCAAAGTCCCTAGAGGCTAAGATGTTTTGTTAAGGGGACTCAGTTCCAGCTTGGGGTGTTGGGTTTTCAGTGTTCAGGGAGACTTTTTATTTTTAATAGGGCCAGTATGGTGCACACTGTCGACAATGAGTCTTGGTGCAATATCAGTATTTCTCCAGTTCGAGCTTTTGGGATGTCACTTGCTATTTTTAGTATTTACTAAAAATAGTAAGTCTATTTTGGGTATACTGGACCAAGTCAGGCTTATCATAGCAGCACATATTCAGTTGGTATAAAATTACTAAGGTTAAATCATTTAAATATTTGATTTAAGCTTCGAAAAGTGAGCTTTATTAAAGTAACTTTATATTTTATTATTGAGGGGTCATAAGGGGACAAAAAAGACCTTGAACGCCTAATGAAATGACTGTAGTGTGCAACCCCAATTGTAGTTATAATTTTTTTCAGATTTCACCAACTGAACTATTCAGGCATTTCGTCAAACAATTTACTTTGTATAGTGTTCTTTGTTTATTGTCAATTTGTTTACAGGAGTATGATGAATATTTGCATAATGCATTCATAAACTTCCCACAATTCCTTTACAGAGTAAACAAAGACTGAGAATAGATAAAGGAATCTCAAACACAAGTGCGGTCGTTATATCCGCTCAGAAAACTAACACGATTTCCTATTTATCAGAAATTGACAAGTTACCACATTAAAATCAAGGAACATATTGCTAACCTAGGAAGATATCCAGAATTATTTTATGCAGCAGTAAATAAAGTCATTCGCTTAACCTCAGGAAGAACAGCCATACAATTTGCACCAACGTCCTGAAGAACCCGACACTCATAAAGGACTTCGACTTCATATACTGAATTCAAGTTGTTCCCGACACATATTGAACTCCCACAAAATTCTAGCAAGAATTCAACTAAGCCTTATTAACAAATCATTGGTGTAGGCGGTGCTGACTCAGAATTTAACTTGTCTCTGTTCCACGTCACTCCAAGCTGCTCCCGATATTTATATTGTATCCTTTAATTCTTGTTTGATTCTCAATATAGGCTCTCTGCCATATCTCCGCCACTTCAACTTTCCCACATCACATTCAAACCCATCTCTACCAGGTGTTGATCAAATTGAACCCCAAGTCCTCTTTGTGTCCCGATGCCTTATCAGATATTCAACTTTAATATTCCAAGGCTACCATTTATCATACGTGCTCTTCACACAGCCTCAAGAAAATATGAATTGAGCTCCCTTTTGTCTCCTAAATGAATACGCTTCAATACATTCCATGTCCTTTGCTTGTTCCATGACTTCATGGGCTGTAGGAATGTTATACAAAGAGGACTGAGCGCCAACAATTCTTTAGTCTGCTGCTTTCCCAAGTTCTTCAATATGCTCCCTTGATTCCTTCCTATAAGCACCACGATGATATTCAGATGGTTGTCTGCTTCATAAGTGTTGTCTTATTTGACTCGTTCCCTTCATTCAAAAACAATACGATGTCTTCTTTATCTCCAATATTTTGAATACAATAGTTACTTGAGGATACCCAACCACATTGCCATTGAAGGTTGTGTCAGTTATAAGAATGAGTTGTTTCTTGATCTTACACGCTGTCTTGGTTTGCTCGAACTGTTTTAAAAAGCCCCTTTTTTCCCTTTGCCATGCCTAAACAAATTCTTTCCATTTATCCCAACACCAATTAAGAGCGCCCAACATAGAGAAATAAGAGCGGCAGAGTCTTTTAGAGTCATCAATAGCGACTGCTAATACAATTCATCAATTCAGGATTCTCTGAGCTTATTTTAAACTTAACAAAATTCAAAATTGATCCGTTCCCATTAAAAACTCCTCAGATTTATGCATCGGCAGTTGTCAAAGAAACAGTTTTAGACAATCTCTCTAAGCCACCACAAAATTGAGCTTAACAATCAGTAACAGATAAACTTATAGTAATAGAGAGAATTTGCACTTGTATAACATCAAAATCTTATTTTTACACATCCACCAAAAGTAAAACATTTGCATAGGATAGGCTCTACACAAATATTCTACAAACACTCCAGCAATGAACTAATTAAACAATTTAACCAAAATGCTTTGAATTTGTCATCAATTTAAACTCACAAAATTTACACAAATTAATTCCAGCAGAACCCCTAATATAGGGTTGTCAGCTATCATCCTGGGTATATCTTCCAACACCGAAGATGATATCCTCTGTGAGAAGGATTCCGTCCTCACAAATTTCTAGATGAGCTCCAGCCAAAAAACCTGTTACACAAAACCAATTCCAACCTTTTGCAATTTGCTCCACAAAATTCTTTTAAAACCTTTGCCTTGACTCTTGGCTCTTTGCTTGCCTGACTTTTCAGTTCCTTTTCTTTTTTTTTAATTTTCAATTGTGACTTAATTTTTAGTTTGCATTTAATAAGTCACATAAATATAATACTATTTAATTAATAATATTCCCTGTTGAATTAACAATTGAAGGAAATATTAAATAATTAAAATAATATTATATTTCTTCATGAAGTCAAAAATGGGACATTACAATGACTTGAAGTTGTTTTTAAACAATTATATCATTTTAAAATGCTTCTTATAACTTGGGCGCCCAAGCTAAGGTTGAGGTGAATATTAAAAATTAAAGAAAAGCAAAAGCAAAAGAGAAGAGGCATTGGGTTGTAGGGTTATGGTGGTCGCCCTAATTTGAAGACTCTTTTTAAAGTTCATTTTTTAAGCTTATTGAATATGGTTGAGTTTGACGACATACAGAGATGATGTTGGTTTGCTACCAGAGGGTCTGAGAACAGGATTGAGGACGAAAACCCTCAGTATCCAAGGCTAGTTTCGGCAATGAAAGACCTACTCAAACTGGTGAATGGTGGTTTCAGTCAAGAATCACATCTGGGCGAAAAAGATGAAGATTTTCTAGTTCTTTTGAGTGCTTTTCAGTTTGGGTTTGGTGTGAGATTGCTGGTTTTTGGTGTGGTGTGGATTTCTTTAGATTTTGGAGTGATTATTTTCAGTTTTTGGGCACTTATTTTCTGAACCTGAATTCATATATTTGCTCATAGCTCTGAGATGGCTTGAGGAATCAAAATGGGTATTGCATCTATTGAAGACTCTCCTAAGGGCGATTCCAAAGAGTACTTGAACACATTTTTTAAGCGAGTATTGGATTTTTTAGAGAAGATCGAACTTCTCAAGGAGGGACGACTTTGCTAGTGAGAAAATCTCAGTTTTCCTCTTCCTCGTATGGCTGCGCCTGATTGCCTTGAAGCCTGATAACATGAGCTTTCTGAAGTAGCTGAAACAAGGAGATAGAAGGTCATTTTCATGGTGTTGGTCAATGGCCTTTGGGGAGCTTTAGTTTGCTGTTTTCATCTTGAAACCAGGTCTGAAATACTTTTTATTTCTGATATTAAAGATTGTAAATCTGATGATTGTTAGATGATAAATTCTGAGTTCATTGAAAGGCTGAAACTATCCTTGATTGCAAGTGTTTGGTGTTATTATTTTGCTTTCTGTTATAAAATGTTTAGCATGCTCAACTTATGAATGTCACATGAGAAATAAGACAAACAAACCAAATCAGAAACTTTCACACAGCAGTTGGGAAAAAAATCAAAAAAAAAATATTGGGGGTTGTTTATTACAAAGGGCTCATATAGTTGAGTGAAAGCTCACTTATGTGCTATGAGTGGGTGTGGAATTAAAATTTGTCAAGGGCCAAACAAGGAGGGGTTGCCAAAAGAACAAATTATGTCATTGATTAGAGAACATGAAGAAGTTAATGTTGAGAGTGAGAAAGAAAAATTAAAATTTCATTTTTTAGCAAATAAAATATATCATTGAAGCCACCTACAGATTCTCCTTCAATAATGGCCTCCCAACATTCTTTCTTGGAGAAGATGTCTATCCAAGAAGAAAATACATCTCCTTCCCACAAAAGAGGCCCATTAGTTAATCATTTCAAAAGGAAGTGAGAGATATTGTAGATGAAATATTAGCAGGAAATAGTGGCAGCAATTAGTAACACATCCTCTGGTTACACAAGCCCTAGGTATGAAAAGGTGTGCACCACCTTATTGGCACAAAAGAAAATTGCAGACATTGCTAAAACCAATTAGCGATTCATGGATTGAAACAGGAGTGTCCATTGTTTTGTATGGATGGAAAGATCGAAAAAACCAACCATTAAAAAATGTTATTGCAATGTTCGCGAAAGGATCAATGTTTTTGAAGCGGTTGATTGTGAAGGGCAAGTCACATATGCAAAATTCAAATCCAAAATCCTCATTGACTCCATAGAGATGCTGGGTGTTGATAACGTTGTCCATAATTACAAACAACGCAAAAAAATTGTAGCAGAAAGTGCTTTGATTGAGGAAAGGTACACGCACATTTTTTGAACACCATGTACCATACACTTCCTTAACTTGGTACTGCTAGCAATTGGCATTCAGATAGAGTAGGTGAAAACTATATACATTGAGGATGAGAAGATTCAAATGATTGTGAAAAACCATCATATGTCACAAGGCATCTTCAAGACTTTCTCAAATTTGAAGTTGTTTAAGGTAAATATAATTTATGCCATATTTACTTACATCTTAATATGTTATTAACTCATTTTTTACACAACATTAGGTTGTTGAGACTCAATTCACATCACACAATCATTTTGAGACAACTTGTGAAAGTGTGAGAGGTGTTGGATGCCATGGTCATTAGCCACCAATGGAGTATTTGGAAGCAACCAAATTCTAAGAAGGGCCAAAAGGTCAAGTCATTAATCCTCGATGATGATTGGTGGGCTCATGTGTACTATATCTTGAGGTTCTCTAAGCCTAACATGAGCATGATTAGGTTTGCTCATAGTTGGCAGACTTGGACTCAACGAAAACTTGCCAAGCCCAAAATTTGCAACATGGCAAAAACTCGAAGAAAACTTGGCAAAAAACTCAACAACTTAAAAAATTGCTTAAATTTCATTAGAAACACATTTTTTTGCAAAATTCAATGACAAGATGAACCCAATGAATCCATAAACTAGTACAAAAGTGTTTTCTATTAAATTTATTTGATTTTAGTGCAAATTGAGCACAAAATCGCATTCTCATGTTGAATCCTAATGGCTAAAACCTTGATTGTCTAGGTTGTCAATTCCAGTCTTCACTCCCGAATCCCCTCATTGTAATCAAATTTCTTATATGAGAAGAGATCCCAATAACTAGTGGGGGTCTAGGAGTGGAGATATCAATGACATTGAGGGGCGATACCCCTTGTTGGGGTTTGGGGGCAATGCCCCCAATGGGGTCGAGGGGCAGCACCCCTCATGGGGGTCAAGGGCAGTGTTGTGACCTTTTCACACATCGCCCCATTGCAAATGGGGACCTTTTGTTTTTGCTCTTTGGCTTTTTGCCTTGGCATCGCAACTGCTAATCACCAGTCTTTTTACAATGAGGAGTTTGAGTTTCTAAGAGTCATGCGAGCCAAGTTGAGATTTTAAGCCTAAATCAATGTCTAAACACCATAGATGGGCTCAGAAGGCCCGAGGGACGAAGATCGACTGTCATTTCGGTCAATTCTAACATCTACTTTTTGGGGATTGCCCCTCCAGACCCCCTATTTTTTAGGGACTTGATTTTTGGCATTTTTAGCCCAAGTTAGACTTCCTATTTTTTAGGGGCTATTTTTAGAAAGTTGCTATTTTGGGAAAAGTTTCTATTTTTGTCAGGGTTCCTAAATTTGGAAAGTGCCCAAATTTCGAAAATCCACTCAAAAGTTCCAAAAAACCAATGGAAATCACAGAAAATCAGTTTGAAAAAATTCATGGAATCCATGGTGAAATCTGGTTAAGCATGAAAAATTTGAAAAAAAAATCAAAGAAAAACATCAAAAATCAGACTTCCAGATCAAAAACCAATGAAAATCTAGAAAAATCACAGAAAATCATTTTAAAAATCTGGAAAAATCTGTGAAAAGACTGAAAATCATGGTAAATTTGCCTAAGTATGGAGATATGAGCTCATGAAGGCATGGAAGATAGGCTGAAAGTCTAACCAGCAAGCAGAATGGAGAGCAGAATTAATGGCAAAAGCTTCATCCAAGTCCACCTTTGGAAGAAAAGACAATGGCATGAGCAAAGGTAAAGTCCACCCTGCAATGGCATGACAATGAGGAAAGTCCGCCCTTGGAAGAAAGTGTGGATGGCATGAATTAAGAAAAAGTCCGCCCAGCTCATGAGAAGATGGCAAAAGTGGAGATGAAGTCCGCCCCAAGACATGGCTTGAAACAATGGCAAGTCCGCCATGCCATGGAAAAGGAAATGGAAAAAAGAATGGCAAGTCCGCCCTTAGCCTTGATGAGACAATGGAAAGAAATTGGTGAAGTCCACCCTACCATGGCAAGTAGTTGGTGAAGTCCGCCCAGCTTGGAAGAAGGCAGAAAATTAAAAAATTTGGCTATGTATGAACACCTTTGAGGGGGAAAACTTGAAAAATTTGGCTAAGTATAAATGCCTTGCCTATGTAATGTTACCTTGGGGAGAAAAATTTCATGAAATTAACTAAGTATTTGATGCCTAGGAAAATGAAATTTGAATTTTGGCCAAGTGTAAAAGGAAAATACATGTGGAAAAGAAGTTCCAAGTCCGCCATGCCAAAATGAGAATGGCAAGAACTTCTTAAAGTCCGCCCTTGCAACATGGGAAGAAGTCTCCAAAGTTCGCCATAAGGAATGGTAAGAATGTCCAGACAAGAGGAAAGTCCTACCTTGGCACTTAGAAAAAATGGCAAAGACAAGACAAAGTCCGACCTTGTTCAATGGATGGACGGCACAAGCATGAGAAAGTCCAACTTTGCCCAAGCATAGCATGTCCAAACCTTTATAAGGCATGTCCAAGGCAAAATAAAGTCCGACCTAGGCCTAGAGAAGAAAATGTCTTGAGCATCATGAAGTCCGACTTTGATTGAAGAAAAACGTCCAAGCTCATATGAAGTCCGCCGAGGAAATGGCAAAGCACATGCAAAGTCCAACTTAACTCAAGTAAGGACGTCTAAACTACTATTAAATCCGCCTAAGGATGAAGATGCCTAAGCACAAGACAAGTCCACCCAGGAAGAAAATGAAGATGTCAAGACATGGATAAAGTCCACCCAGCCTAGTATGCCTTGGAAAACTCCTTTCAAACTCCGCCATGCCATGATGAATGGAAAAATGTTTTCTACCATAGAGAAAAATACTTGGAAAATTGTTTATGAAGTTTGCCTAGAGAGAGGTAGATAAATGGCAATAAGGCTCAGAAAGTTCACCATTCCTACAAGGCTATGAAAAATGAAAGGCAAAAAGCCTTGAAAGTCCGCCATGAAGAGATAACCAGAAGAAAATCACCTTGAAAGTGCGCCATGACACTTGAATGGAAAATAAATGGAACAGGGCTCAGAAAGTTCGCCATGAGTAGAGAGAGAGTATGGAAAATTCAACAAGAAGTTCAACCTCAAGAGAGAGAAACGGAGAATTCGACATGAAGTCCGCCATACCAAGAGAGAGAATGGAAAAGAACTCATCAAGTTTGCCTGGAAGGAATGGCTAAGAGCTCACCAAGTCCACTGGAGATAGTTTGAAAAAGAATCAAGCAAGTCCGACTTTAGGAGAGAGAATATTGAAAATCTTCATCCATCACGGGAATAAAGTCAAATTGACTAAGTGTTGGAAGGAAAACAAGAAGAACAAAGAGACTAAGGATATCATAAAACTTCTTGTCACACAGCATTTCACAATTTTATCACTTAAGGGAGAAATTTGGTATTTGGCACTTTTTTATGAAAACTATTTGCTCTCCAAGTGCTATGTGAGGAAGTGTGAGGTGCGTTCGTGCATTTATAGAGCAAAATCGTGAGGTTTTTTACTATTTTTTTCGATTTTTTTGTGTTTTTTTTTCTGTTCCACATTTTTTTATGTATCTAGCGAGTTTTTGCCACGGACTCATCGAGTTTCTGGTGAAAACTCGCCAAAAACTCAGCACGTTTTCTGCAAAAACTTGTCAAGTTGACTCGGCAAGTAAACCTTGCAAAAGCTCGCCACGCTAAAAAAACTTGTGATTTTTTGCAGACTCGCCAAAAACTCAGCAAGTCTGCCAACTATGGGTTTGCTAATATAGATCAGTCATGTTTGAAGGAAATATATGATGGCATCGACCCCATGATAGAAAAATATAAAGGTTATAATAGCATAGATTCTAGAAGGAGAATGATTCTGAAGAAACATGTTTTTGAAGAATGCAAAAAATCATTCATGTCCACTAGAACAAGATGAACACACCCTTGCATCTCCTTGCACATGTATTTGTAACATACACCATTGGAAATGTTGTCATTGATGTCAAAGGCATTGAACAAAATTGTGCATTGAACAAATTTGTTGAGCAAATTGTCATTGATATCAAGAAAATAAAGAGATCCATTTATGAAAAAGAAAGGTCTATTTGTACAATGAAATCAATGATTCTCTAAATAAGTATGATGAAACGACTAAACCAAATCATGTTCTCCTTTGCCGTAAGGATGTAAGTGTCAGGTGAACATGCGTTGCTGGTATCTTTGTAATTTGGAAGCATCAAGAGAGATATTGAGAGTAACGCTAATTGCACATGTTGTTGTACTCTCGGGTCAAAGAATGTAATAAGTCGATAACCTTACTAGCAGGCAGCTTAGTGTCAACGAGTGTTATGGTTGGATGATTGAAGGATTTATTCTCATTGTTGTTTCCTATCGGGTGCTCCTCAAAAGCTAGACATATCTTTGAAGTGTTGTGGTAATAATCGTGGCAGATAAAAATAATTCCTTGTTATCAGGCTTTCATGAATTATTAAGGAGTTATCAAAGGGTCGTTGACCATCATTAAACAATTGCAATGTAATCTCCTCAGCCGCGGGTCTCATCAAGTTTTAACATCGTGGAAATTACAAAGCAGCCAATGTGTCATTCTAAGGATGCCGTGTAAAGATTTTAAATCACTCTGCCTTATTCAAGTTATCGAGTCTCTAATCTATTGATAGTCATGCCTCGCATATAAGTAAGATACGGGATGCTTACTCGAAGATAGCATACTATCTTAACAGAGACGGAAGTTCACATTGACGTCACCACTATAGAAGACCTAGGGAGCGATGGTATTAAAGTTCTTCTATGACTGGTGCCTTCGTAATTGAAGGAATTGAAATATCAAAGAAATCGTTGATATGGAGATGGACGTAAGAAGCGGGAAAAGATGTATCGTGGCTTGCAAGTCTAAACGTGTCTATACACGTCAAGCGGTCAAAGCATATGTATATATTAAGATAATCGCCCAGATAAACAAATCACTAATAATTCATAAAAGGCAACGAATATTCAATAAAGAGTTACAATTTAAATGAGAGCATTGATTAAATGCATTGCTAAATAACGTATTGATTAAAACTCAAGGCGTTATTAAACATAAAATATTGTTTCATGGTCAAGGCACGTTGAAAGCAAATTAAGACAAATATTGTTTTGTGGAAACAAACTAACACGGGTTATGATGTGAAGAGATGCGTCTCTAAGGCCAATGTGTGTATCTCTTCAGCAATATCTTTTATGATATTTCTTCAAAGGTCATGCTTTTTCAAGTAATGTGGTTTCAAGGACATCAAAGACGCCATTTTTCAAAGGGCGTGTTCCTTTTAATCTACTGGTGTGGCTGCTAGTCAAGAAAGGACAGAGTTTGGTTTAATTTGAAAAGAGAAATTAAGACTAATTCACACAAATGAAGAGGTGCGATTAGTCAAGAGATGTGATCTTTCACCAAGAGATGCAATCTTAGAACAAAGTATATATTCATCATTCATTTCAGACTTGAAGTGTGGTTGTTGTGTAAGAGAGCATTCTAAATCTGAAGTCCCATCTCCTTGTGTGGGCTAAGTGTGAGATCATTCATCACCAAAGGCAGATTGGAGGATTGGGATAGTGCAGGTCAGATTGAAGGCATCATCTTGCAACCATCAAGTCAAGGTTGGTGCCTTGCATTAGGGGCTGGTGCTCCTTGTAGGTAGGTGCCTACTAAAGTTGTAAAGGTTTGGATGTTCCTTGTAGGTTGTGTCCTACCAAATCATCTTATTGTAAATCTGTAGGTTGGTGCCTACTTTGTAAAAATCATTTCAATAAAAGTTGTGTCAACTTGTGTAAATTGGTTCATATCAAATAGTTGATTTGTGTTTAAGTTTGAAGTTGATAAATAAGTAAGAGGGTAAAAGTTTGTTGATATACTGATTCACCCCCCCCTCTCAGTATATCTTTGTGCTCTTCACACCCCTTATTTTATTTTTTTGCAAAAAGAAGTAATTGCCAAGGAAGATAATTAGAACCAGCAACAACATGCAACAATTTCAAAATTCACAGACTCCAATGTATTTGGGAATAATATGACTAAACTGCAACGATCTGTTATTCATTAAAACTTGCTATTCCAGCTATTACAGTTTTTATTTGGAAATGGAATAATCAAATAAGTTTTCATCTTCCATTAACTTACAGTTTTAGGCTAACAGAAAGTCCTTACCAGGGGTATTGAAGAGTTGCAGACCTGCTGAAACTGTCTACTCAAGTAATTACTCTTCTTCCATTGACCAACAGCTACTCCATCATCATTACATGCTGTCAAAGGACCGATATGCATCTCAGACCATAACCTTGATGTTTAACACATAGACTGGGCACTAGTTGATAGGGAAAAGGTCTGCTGTAGTAAACAATCCTGACTGTCCGCAGCAAACTCCTGATTAGTTGCACCTACAACAAACCAACACCTCCAAACTGCAATGACACATTCTGAATTTTAATCCTGAAACACACTGTTAACCACTGGAAACATTGCACTCAACAGGTCTGGTCACTTAAATCTGCTCACACAACATGGCACCAAACAGGGGCGATTTCCTTGATAAATTTATTGCATTTACATATGAGGTTTTTACCACCTGAAATGGGTCGGATATAAGACAACAGCCCTAGGCGTCACCCTTGTTGAAAATACCCCTCAAAAAACCCTAGTGAAAAGCTCCTTGAACTCCATGCCCAAGCTCTCAGTCATGCCTGGAAATGTACAAACCTTCACAAATAAAGATTATCTGCCTTAACACTGCAAATAGACTCAATATCATGGCGCCCATACTGGAACTGAAGTTTCCAAGTAACATGATGGATTTTTTTTTAATTTTGAACAATACCCATGGTATGGCTTGTCCC
Organism: Sequoia sempervirens; assembly: GCA_007258455.2. Classification (NCBI taxonomy): domain Eukaryota; kingdom Viridiplantae; phylum Streptophyta; class Pinopsida; order Cupressales; family Cupressaceae; genus Sequoia; species Sequoia sempervirens. The sequence goes on from VDFB02346713.1 coordinate 40,456, forward strand.
AAGGCATTGATACGGCCTGATTTCCAACTCCTGAAATAAACCACTAAACACTTCACCAAAACACTGCAAAAACACCCCAAAAAGGAACTTCAAACCTGCAATTCAAAAAAACATGAAAATCCTCATTTTTCCTTAAACCTCAAACTAAAGAAATTGTGAAAACCATTGTGTTTCCTATGTGAAATACCAAACTAGTTAGGATGGATCTTGCACCATCAAAACTGATGAATATTGACGAGGATTTTCGTCCTCAATCAACTCCTGGAAGAACTCAATGTTCACTTCAACAACATCATGTTATGTGTGCAAACTCCAATGAATGAAATGAGACGAAACCCCTTTATATAGAGTTGGAGGGGAAAATGGCTTTTTTTAAAATTCAAATATTTTATTTTCCCTCAAAAAAACCCCTTTCATAATTTAAACACAACTTAAGTCCCCATTCACTTTTCCCTAGGCGTCCAACTTGGGGAAATATAATATCACTTTATAATATTTAAAACTAAAGTAAATATTAAAACATTACTTTATAACTTTAGTGCAAATATTAAAATAATCCCATCCACCTTACGGATGAAATGGTAATTGATTGATATGATCAATATTTGTTGTTAACAAGGAGAGGAATACTCCTTTAAATAATAGATTACAAGGTCGATGTTTCTAAAAAGAAACAATCATGAACTAAAGAAACAAACTGAAAGTTGCTAAAACTAACAAAAGTAAACTAACAACTAAGATGACCATTAAATATTACAATAATACTTTAATACCCTCCCTTAATGGTCATTCTACTAACTTAAACCAAGTCTACCCATAATCTGCTAATCTTCTGGCCATGAAGGCATAAACGGTAGACTCCTTCTACTCAATATGCTTTGCAACATCAGCCTTATGTTGAGACCCTTCCTGGTTGGACTTTTGATCAGCCAACCGCTTCCTACAGTGCTTCTGTATATGACCAATCTTACCACAGTAGCGGCAAGTGAAAGACTTCTTGGAGCTATCCTCTTATTTGCCTTGTCCTTTTTGATGAGTGGACTTGCCTTTGCCATTGTCCTTGGTAGTAAACGCTTGTTCAATAGTGGGAGACTCGTTGCTGCTCCCAAACTACTTCTTCCACCTATCTTGCTACAAGATCTCGTTGCACAGCTCATCAAACTTCAGGTCAACATTGGTGGAGGTAATGTTGAGAGTTTCGATGAAGTGATCGTAGGATCATGGCAAGCTTTTCAACATAATGACCGCCATATCCTCCTCTTCCATCTTGCGACCAATGGCCTCCAGTTGATCATGAATATCTTTGATCTTCATCAGGTGATCCTGCAAAGACATCTTGTCATCCATCATAATGGAAAACAACATATTCTTCAGGAAGAAAGCCCTGTCCTTGTCTGAGGTTTCATGAAGATCCTTTAAGTGTTTCCAGATCTTCGCAGCAGACTTACCAAATGTATTTTTGGTAACATCTCATCGGTGACAAACAACTTGAGAAGCATAACCACCTACTTCCATCATACTTGTCTTGGTCCTTTCCCACAATGGTAGGATGAGCTTTTGTACCCAAAACAAGTGCATCCAAACACTGGTACTCGAAGATGGTGAGCACCCTTTGCTTCCACATGTTGTAGTTTTTACCATTGAACCTCTGGCTACCTTCCAACATGATGTTGGTCAAAGACGCCATCCCTCCCATTTTCCAAAGGCAAGAAAAACGAGGTAATCAGCTGGCACAAATCCCGAGGCAATCAGCTAGTCCCACAATTTTGTAAAAAAATGTCAAAAAACAAAAGCTCATAAACCAACAATTTTTTCCAAAAAATTGAAAAAAAGATTCTGCAAAGATGCAGCAAGATGCACAAATTTTTCAAAAATTCGCCAAAAACAAGTGGCAAAAACCTTTAGACTTCACAATTTTTTTTTTAAACAAAAAAATGCTAAAAAAACTCTGAGATATTTCACAAGTCTGTAAATACTCTAGCCGTAGAAAATTTTTCAAAAAGCCCAATTCAATGGAAGACACACAAGCTTGCAGTGGCAAGAATGATTTTGCAATCAAGAGCGTCAAAGCAAGGTCACAGCACCATGAAATCAAGCTCAATCATGAATTTTACAGAGAACCAATCCGCAAACCTGACGCGCAACAAAAAAATCCAAAAATCTAAAGGAAAACTCCACGATTTTAAGGCAAAAACACGCATGCAAACTGTACTCCAAGGTCGCATGAAATAGACCCGTGATTTGCAAACAAATCGCATCAAAAAGAATCATCCACGACTATAGAAAAAACATGTTTCTTAGAAACCTGTGTCAGAAATAACAAACATGACCAAAAGAGAGCTCACGAACGGAGAAGGAAATCTCCCAAAATAGGCAAACAAAAAAACTAGGTCGCGCAGCCAAAAAATGATTAGAAACTCGCGTAGAAACCTACAAAATCTCCCACAAATTTAAGAGAAAAAATGCCTTCGAATTTTTTCTTGAAAAAAAATCTGTGATCTCTTTTAGAAAAACCCTCCAAATTCGGTCCAAAAAAAAACCACAATTTTTCTTTGAAAAAATCTGTGATTTTTCAATAGCTAGAAAACCCTCGAACTCAGAAAAAAATCCCCACGAATTTTTTCTTGAAAAATCCACGATTTTTCTTTTTAATCGATCATAAAAAACTTCTAAAAATTTTCCATAAATTTTTAGGTAAAACAGGCCACAAATTTTATCATAAAAATTCGCCAAAAAACCCTTGATTCTTAGCTAATAAAAATCCTTGCAATTTTTAACAGTTGAGTACACCTTTGATTTTTATCAAAAAATCAAACAAAAATATCTTAAAAAATTTCCAAAAGCTTCTTAGGAAAACCACAAATTTTATTAAAAAATTTGCCAAAAAAATCAGCCTAAGCTCTGATACCTGTTCAATTATGAACTGAAAGATTGCTTGTATTAACTAAAGGAAAAAGTTACAATATAAAGAGAATACAAGTTACTATAGTCATTTAATGAAATGACCAACTCTACCTACCTGATACTGTAGAAACAATATATAAAACTAAACTAATACAATACAAAATAATATTGACCATTAAACATCATAAGAATATAATATTCTAACACCCTCCCTTAATGGTCAATCCATCAACAACACCAAGTTGCCCCCTAAATTTGACAAACTTATCCGGGCTCAGAGACTTGGTGAGAATATCTGCAATCTGATCCGCTATCGGAACATACTGCAGCTGAACTGATCCGTCTTCTACTAGCTTGCGGATGTAGTGACAATGAAGCTCAACATGCTTGGTACGTTCATGGAAGACTGGATTTTTGGCCAGTTTGAGCACCCCTTGATTATTAGTGTATAAGGGAGAAGGTCCTGCTTGTGACATGTGCATGTCAAAAAGCATCCTACGGAGCCAAACTGCCTCACATGCTACTTTAACTGTTCCTCGATATTCAGTTTCAGTCAAGGAAAGAGCCACTGCCTGCTGCTTCTTGCTGGTCCATGTTACAACACCTGTACCCAAACTGAATACATACCCAGAAGTAGATTTTCGGTCATCCACTGATCCTGCCCAATCTGAATCTATATAACCAATCAGCTTTGGATCCTTGCATTTGCCATACAAAATGCCATAGTCTGAAGTGCCCTTAACATATCTCAGCACTCGCTTTGCTGCAATCCAATGATCACCTTTGGGATCTGTCATAAAGCAAGAAATGTAGCTCACGGCAAAACTAATGTCAGGTCTAGTGGCAGTAAGGTAGATGAGACTGCCCACTAGTTGCCTAAATGTCATTTCATCGACTGGAGGTGGATCAGAGTTAGCTGACAACTTCAGCGCCTTCTCCATAGGTGTGGAGGCAGGTTTGCAATCCTACATCCGAAATTTGTCAAGCAGACTTTGAGCATACTTAGACTGAGAGATAAAAATGCTATCAGTTGTTTGCCAAACCTCAATACCCAAACAGTAATGGAGAAGCCCCAAATCTGTCATGTCAAAGGCCTGACACAAATCCTGTTTGATTGCTGCAATCAAATGTGCTAAACTGCTAGTAATGATCAAGTCATCAACATAGACAACAAGAAACAAAATATCATCACCAAAGTGCTTGACATATAGATTACTGTCAAAAGGGTTGCGCTGAAAACCATGATCAACCAAGTACTGATCAATCTTGATGTACCATGCACGGGGAGCCTGTTTTAGTCCATAGAGCGCTTTCACGAGCCTACATACCTAATGTTCTTTGCCGGCAACCTTGAAACCAGGAGGCTGCGTCATGTAGACTTCTTCCTGCAACTCACCGTTGAGGAAGGCACTCTTGACATCCATCTGATGAACTGTCCATCCAAATTGGGCTGCAATAGCAAGAAGAAGATGAATTGTGCTCATCTTGGCAGTAGGAGCAAAAGTCTCCTCATAATCAATGCCCTCCCGTTGTGTGAATCCCCAAGCAACTAATCTGGCCTTGTATTTATCGAAAGTGCCATCGACATGATACTTGACCTTATAAACCCATTTGCAGCTAATAGGTTTCTTCCTAGGAGGAAGATCAGAAAGAATCCAAGTGTGATTCTTCAAAAGACTATGGTATTCTATCTGCATAGCCTTTTCCCACTCTGGAATTCCTTTAGCCTTTGAATATGTCTAAGGCTCATAGATGCTATGGATGTTGGCTATAAGAGCAAAATTGACTGTGTTGCTGCTTGCTCTTTCTACAAGTTGATCTACCCTCAATGAGTTCATCATCATGAAGATCTATAGTCTTGAGCCACCACTTAGGCCGACGAGTAGAAGTACCAACATCTGGAATAGGAGAAACATCTCCTGGGATTTCTGGAACAAAGTCATCTGGATGCGAGTCCTGAGGAAAATCAGGTGGTGCTAGATCATGACTGGTAGACTCTTCATCTTCAGAGTCAGAATGCTCTAAAGCCCTCCCATCAGGGGAACCAAGAGGAAGACGAACACCCTCATCAAATACCTTCATAGGCTGATCGGTAGGACTGGTAGTAGGCAGAAATGGACCAGTAGTCTCATCAATCACAACATCAGGACTGAATATGAGACGATCTGTCTCCACATCAATCAACCTGTATGCCTTGTGATTGTTGTTGTAACCAGTAAACATAAGTGTCTGGCTCTTGGAGTCCAGCTTGGCACGCTTGGCGTCTGGAATCCATACATGAGCTGTAGAATTGAAGACTTTCAGATGGCCTACTTTAGGCTTACATCCTGACCAGGCTTCTTCAGGAGTCATCTTCTTAACAGCCTGTGTAGGTGACCGATTCAGGAGGTAGACTGCAGTATAAACTGCTTCAGCCCAGTATTTCTTGGGGACATTTTTGTACTCCATCATAGAACGAGCCATTTCAGTAATGGTGCAATTCCTGCGTTCAACAACACCATTCTGTTGAGGGGTGTATGGTGTGGTGAGTTGGCGTTTAATGTCGTGTGTAACACAAAAAGTAGAGAAGTCAGCTGAACAAAACTCCCCCCCATTATCTAACCTTAGAGTGACAATCTGCGAACTTGATTCCTTCTCAACTAAGGCCTTAAACTGCTGAAATGTACTGAACATCTGATTTATGTTTCAAAAAATACACCCACATTTTTCGACTGAAATCGTCAACAAATAATAAAAAGTACCTAGACCCAGTAACAGATGGAGTGTTCATTGATCCACATACATCAGCTTGAACCAAATATGATAAAATCACGCGACCCTAAAATGCACAGAATCGTGGCTTCAAAAGACACAGAAACGCATCTTGAAAGGGCACAAAAAAACACGTTTTTTTAAAGCCCACAATTTTAAACCAAGAGCTACGATTTTCAGTGGGAGAGCACTCATAGAAAATCGAAAATCAGAACCCTTGAAATTCTAGGCAAGCAAGACCCACAAACCCTCAGACATAAACCCACAGGCACACTAAAATTTTTCTAATTATAGCCAAAAGAAGGCTCACGAAAAACTTTTAAACTCTGCGCTCTGATACCATGTTCGATTATGAAGTGAAAGATTGCTTGTATTAACTAAAGGAAAAAGTTACAATATAAAGAGAATACAAGTTACTGTAGTCATTTAATGAAATGACCAACTCTACCTACCTGATACTATAGAAACAATATATAAAACTAAACTAATACAATACAAAATAATATTGACCATTAAACATCATAAGAATATAATATTCTAACAATACCATGAAATCGTAATTGATTGATATGATCAATATTTGTTATTAACAAGGAGAGGAATATTCCTTTAAATAATAGATTACAGGGACAATGTTTCTAAAAAGAAACAATTGTGAACTAAAGAAACAAATTGAAAGTTGCTTAAACTACCTAAAGTAAACTAACAACTAAGATGACCATTAAATATTACAATAATACTTTAATAACGGAAAGCACCACTAAAACATTAGACACAAAAACTAATCACCAAGAAGCTACTAATGTCGAGGAAAGATGCCAAGTGCCAAAACGGGCACTTACTAAAAATAGTCATGTTCTCCACATTTCAACAACCCAGATGGCCAAAAGTGCAACAAAGAACACCATCACCAACCTAAGTGCCATCTAAACACCAAAACAACACTGGATGCCAAGAAAACTTGATATTGATCTCTCCAAGAATCTTGGAGTCCCCTAACCATCTCCAATTAGCCTACAGGAACTCTAGAATAGGCTAATTGACACAACTAACTAGGCTTGAGAAGGGGACATTACAATATCCTGCAAATATTAAAGCACAAAGATACTTCCTTTGCTAAGGAGAACCACACCATATGGAGATAGTGAAGTTGCTAATGGGTAAAAGATAGCATTCTGAAGAATCTTCTCAAATTCAAAAGTGGTGGATAATGTTAGGAAAGAGTTTGGCAATTCATCTTTGGATGAGATCATAGTATTTGTTCTCTTCGTGATCAATACAAAGAAGATGCTCACGCATGGTGGTACCTCCACAAGCAAGATTATTTTCTCCTCCAACTCTTGCTATTAAAATTCTATCACAAGGAAACATTTTTTATTTTTTAGCATTCTTAGTACTTACCAGTCTTTTGCATTTTTCATTTTTAAGTTGTACTGACTTTCTGTCCAATTTCAATAGGTTGCAAGTTCTTCTTCAACCGAGCAAAATTGGAGTGTATACTCCTTTGTCAACTCAATGAAGCATAACCATTGGCTGCAAAAAAAAAGCAAAAGACTTGGTATATATCCATTCCAACTTGTGTCTCTATCACATAAGGAAGTTGACTACAACGAAGGAGCAATGAAAATTTGGCATATAACCCCTGGGTGTGCCAACTTGGATGCATCGATTGTAGAGTTTTCCAAAGTCAATGTAGATGATGACAAGGTTCCTACACATGATGTAACTAGTGGGAGTGACACTCCATTAGCTAGTGGTTCAAATGATGTTGAATCAAGTGATGACTTCGATGAAAATTGAAGACCACTATACAAAAATTTTATTGTATTATTTTCAAATTTTGTAATTGTAAAGATTTTCATTTGAATCTTGACTCTAGAGTCATGGACATATATGATATATGACATAATATTGAAATTTTGAACTATCAATTAACATTTAAGATTATCATCACTATCACTGATCAATGATGAAGTATCATACTATCAAAGATTCAAATGTCATTATTATTATATGATATATCAAATGTATTTTCAATTTTGTACATTTATTATTTTTTTTAAAAATTGCATATGTATATGCAGCCGTACCTAACCGTAGTGTACCCAGGAAAAAATATTGTCATATTGGCATACCCAAACCCCATACCCATACCCATACCCAACCTCATACCACAACCGGCAACTTAGCTTATTATTTGATACTCCTTCATTTTGACTAGGACCCCCATAGAGCTAGACACCTATGTTTAATATTCCTTTGGAGGGAGCATGTCATGACCCATGACCTCTTAATATATAAAAGGCTATTAAATCACAAGCATCTTCATTATGATATTCAGTAGACACACCTACAACTCTATGGCATTTGGGCTTTCTCTCCCAAATTGACCCTCAACAAATTGCAAAAACAAGATATTGGGAGTTTCCTTGAAAAAACAGTTTAGGGAGTCCATTTCTGTTTAGGCTTTGGTATCTTGGATCGAACAAGGTGTACCTCTAGATGCTTGCTCAAAAGATATCCTATGTGACTAAGAGACATTGTTTCATTGAAATTACATTTTGATTCGATAATGACGACAATTTGATGATCTAATGCATTTGTGATTTGCTTGATTTAATTCCAATTGATTAGATGACTAGATGGGCCTAGCTGATATGCACATGATTGAAGATTTGATGTTTGTCATGGATCATGATGATTACTCATAGGTACATGAATTATTAATTTTTGCATTTATCTATTTGCAGCACTCCATAGAGCTAGCGATTCTTTGATGAGCGTCACATTGGTGATATACAAAGGACAGGGATCCATAACAGCCATTGAGGTCCAGAAATACGTAGGCCTTAGGAGCAAGGAGTTTTACACCAATCTTCGTCTCTCAACAAGATGAAGCTCCATCCTAACATGATCACTTTAAGTTTATTGCTCAAATCTAATCTTGATAGACATGTATGAATGCATATTCACATCATTATGACAAAGTCTCAAACCAAAAAATTTACTGACATTTATATTACTACTTACCTTAAGTCTGTTAGATCAAATTTCCCTTTATGAAAAAACCTGCTCAATGACACAGGATGGAGATGAACCCTCCAAACACAGTTTGTTTGCAATTCATGTCCTGAATAAGGCCACAAACAGTCAGCAACAATTACAAGATGAAAAGTCAATAATTTTTAGATGCCTTTAGAGAAATAAAAAATTGAACATCTAGCTTAAGAAGAGTGCATAAACAACTAAACATGCAATAACTGTAATGATAATGAAGAAAACATTACCATCAAACCAACACTTACAGTGCAAATAAATTTCACATCCATCACTGATAGCATTATAAGTATAATAATTTCTAATAGAGATAGAAAGCATAAATGTAGGTTCCCCCCTTTTGTTCCTAATAAGCACAGATCTGTTTTTCTGACAGATAAAATAATCTTCTGGACAATATGACTTATAATGCAATCAGTTAAACATGTTGGAAAAAAACCTTTACTTCCAAACAAACTGACTACATCCCAAGGGAATGTTCCATTTTCAATGAAATGCAACAATTCCAGTTCAATGTCATGAAAGCTTTGTTGAAACACACAAGTCAATCTCTCATACCAGCTATGTGACTAAGGAGTTCCTGTCCCACTCTGTAATTGGGGGCTATGGAAGTCATTGAATTGTATTATGATATTATCTTCATCAAATGTCTGTTTGTATGGTGAACCATGATGCAGGTACAGCCCTGACAGGACAACTTCATTGTGCATGTTTGAGACCATTCTATGGTCTCATGGGGGTGACACCATGTTGAAGACTGTCTTGTGAATTTTGAGAGGAGCATGTGGAAAGTAATATTATAATGAGCATCTTGGAGATCATTTAATGGTCACTATGAACATAAACCTAGACTTGCAAAGCTTGTAACTTTGTCATATTAACTCAAAATTGAGTGTTGCTTTTCTCAATCGCATGATTTTTTTAGAGGAACACAATGGTGCTAGTAAAATATCTCCTGTTTTACAGTCACCCAACCATGTGACCATAGAAAAAGCTTCTAAAAAAATTCTATACTTCATGGCTTTTTGCATTTATATATACAACTACTCCCATACCCAAAAAAACACATACCGGCATACCTGAACCCCAAACCCTTATCCATTCCATACCAAAACTGGCAACTTAGACAAAGAGTCAAGCTCATGCACCTTAAGCTTGAAATGGTAAATTTTTTTTCTCAAGTCAACTGAAGATTCTTAAAGATGATTCTTCTAAATTTCAGTTTAGACATATTTATTTAATTTCTGCATTTTTTTAGGGATAATGGTTTATGCCATTAGTGAATGGCAACCCAACTTATTTCTTCACTAGCTCCAAGGAGATCCTTAAAGCTTTTCCTTTGATCAGTAGCCCTATATTCTCCTTGAAGAGTCTCTAGGAAGAATCCTCTATAGTAAAAAGGCTACACGTAAATGACACAAATTGACACACACAATTCACAAATGATGCACTCCTTAAGGAGTTTCATTTCAACCTGCTAAGCCTTTCACTAAGGTTCTCAAGAATTTCCATTTGAACCCATTAACTTTCAATATGGTTCTCAAAAAAAATCCATTTGACTTTTAGAGGTGATACAAATGCACAAGAAAATTATAATTGATACTCTAAATCAGTTTAATAAGTTGAAGTTTGAGTACAAGTGTCATTTCATCACAATGGGTTCCTTTTCATTGCAGTGAGTGCCCTTTCATCATAAGAAATGCCTCTTTATCAACAAATTCCCTATTTTTGACAAATTTATTTTGTCACAACAAATTGTCAATAAGAGATGAAAGATTGCTCGTCACTAAGTTTGTGTGTCAAGATGACACTTGTCTTTTCTAACAATGACGGACTTCCTATCACAAAGTTTGCATGTCAAGATGATACTTATCTTTCTCTAACAAATGCCTTCTTATTGCAAGTGATGAAGAGTCACTTGTCATAGAGCTTGTGTAACCAAATGACATTATTCAACCTCCTACAAAACATCTTCAAAGATTACCATCCTCACTCTTTTCACTGTTGGGAAAAAAATTACATTTCCTCCAATTGTCCAACCCCGACATTTTTTATCACACCTCTCGATTGACGAGGATTTTGGTCCCTCAAATCTTAATTATTTTACATATGGAGAAATTTTTCCCTTTCCAATCCTAGTGGAAACCATTTGACCTTGTCTAGCAACTAACCCTGGAGGCCAATCTTCAAGAACATTTGCTCACCACATTATGCTAATCACACCTTTGCAATATTGTGGCCTTATATTGACAATAGAATCTACCTAGTTCCCCCTACTAGAGCCCAAATTTGTTGGCCTCAAAATTTGCAAAATTGATCCATGTCATTTACTTTTTCATGCCTTCATCCTATTTTTGCCCATTAATTATACTCAATCCAAGAGATATTCAATGGTCCTATTGGAGTGTTCCAATTTTTCTAGGGTGATCCTTAGGGTTTTAGTCTTTCTGGTTCATAAGGGCTTTCCTTTATATTTTTATGACTAAAACCCTAGTCCTTTTGTGCTTTGGCCCTTTGGATATTCATTGTTGTATTCTTCTATTCTAACATTGACTAGCTTTTTCAATTTATTTCACTAGTTCACAACTTGGTCCCTATATGTATCGTCATCTTATCAACCCCTTGTTCTCACTAACTTGCTACTACCCATGCTTGCTCTATTACCCTGGTCATTGCCATGCTTTGACTTTTAGTCCTCACTAGAGTTCCACGTATCATCTTCTTATTGCATCATGAGGGTCCTTCATATAGTGGTTTTAGTTTGAAGTCTTTTGCAAAAATAGTGAACTAGCAATATTGTGTCGGGTCTTGGAGTCAAGTGTCATACCTACCAATTTATGTGGCGTGGTGTTGTCCCTACACTGAGTTGACATCCTCCAATTAGTCTAGTAATGCTTATATGTATGCGTTATGGAGTAAGTACAAAAGGACTTGCCAATTTGTGATAGTTGGTGATACCTTATTGCATTGCATTGTTCCTTCACATCGTGATTTAGGATGTGCTCATATGTGATGCACGATGGCTTTATACATTTCTAGCAGGTGTGCTATATTGGCATACAAGTGGCAATGTCTTATCGCAACACACACTCCTTTACATCACGATTTTAAGTGAGGGCCCCACCTTCACTCTCACAATGCGTGATGGGTTTTTCTTTTCTCAAGGAAACACTGATATGGTTTCCAACTGGGAACATTCTATTGCATCATATAGTTCTCTCACATGGCAGTTTTGAGTGAGGGCCACTCCTTCACTCCTACGATGTGTGATGGCTTCATCTCTTCTAAAGGATTTGTTGACTCGGTTTCCAGTTTGGCCGTAATTATATGTGATGGCAAACAAATGGAAGATTAATATTGCAGCATGGAGGCTCTTTGCATCATGGTTTTGAATGCGGATCCCACTTCCATATGTGTGATGCATGATAGGAATAAAAGGTGAAATATTACCACGTAAAGTGGCTTAGATGTTAGTGAATGTGGCGAGATGTTGTAATATTATCGAGCCACATATTAATCATCTGTAATATCCCTGACACCCATGGACCAAGATTATCAACGATTACCCAAGTTTGACAAATGGTATTTGTCAAACTATTTTTGCAAGGTTAGACCTAAAAATGGTTTGATCTCTATATATGCACTTCAAACCAACTACCATAAAATATATTGCAGATGTATATATGCTCAAGTACAATGCAGATATATTTTCAAATATAAAAACTAAGATACATATATATAGATCTTGAAATCTTCACATACAAAATAACTCAAATGTATTTCTTCAAATAAAAGCTAATAACACAACCATTCTGACCAAGATAAATATATATTCAGAATTGTGGCAAATATAGGCAAGACATGGCTAATTTCATCAGACAATACAATCAAAAATTTCCAGAAGTATCAAAGGTAATTAACAGTCTATATAAAATCATAGTTTGACCTGTTGCATAGTCTGAATATAAATGCTTGTTACATTCATAACATCAATAACTTTTGATATTACATCGACTCCTGCAAACAGAATATGAAAGACTGGCCTGAAGGTGATTCCAAGGTTTCAAAATGGGCATTCAATAGACCATCGGCGGTTATTTCTCCAATTATTAACATTAATATGGATGGCATCTAAAAGACCCAACCATGTATGGTGTGGCTTCAAGGATAAATGTTTGCACTAGTCAACAAAGCCTAATCATTAACACATACGCCAAGGAATATGTTTTCCTTATGTGCCAACAAGGGAGAGTCCGCCAGATATAAGATTCCTTCATTCATCAATATGCGGTAATAGTTGCTTCTGTTGACTTCCTGTATGACCTGATACATAACATATAGGGTGCTCGATATATTTGTTCTTAATTACCTTCCCATCCTGAAACTCCCACGATAAGTCTACCTCCTATGCCTTTGTCTATATCTACAAGACGAGACAAAACTCAATAGCCAACTATCTGACATGAAATACTTGTGACCCTTCAATTTCCCGAAATCTACTGCATTTAGTCCTTTGACCTGCCGTCACATTCAATTAGTCCATGGTCCAGTTCGTCCTTATGGGTCTTTCACGACTGTGCTTTATTTAATTGAAACACATTACAATGCTTATGACTTCCTGCATGATGAGAAACCATGCTCTTCATAGGATATGTCTATGCCATTTCAGGCCTGCTCCACGAATGCTATGCTCACAAGCCTCCTTCAATAATAAATAATCATGGCTATTAAAACCTGTGGATGCCCCCTTCTGCACTAACCATCCATCGATGTTTGAGTATCATATTACATCGCCATCTACATTTGGCAACATAGCGTCAACGCTGCCTAAGATTATCATTTTGAATGTAAATCGATCCACCATTATTAAAGTTTGATAAATTCAACAAGAAAACCATGATTGGGGTTTCGTCCAAACATGGTTGTTTTTGAGAGTCTTCGTTCTCAGATTCTTCAAAGAACACAATCCAGTTGCTATTCAAATTTCCCAAGATTATGAATACATCCGCCAATACTCCTTTTAATCTCCACCACCCTCCAGTTGGTTCAACTGATTTCTTTTTATTAACGACTTTATTAAGAGTATAATTGTTGTCCCTAATTTTTGACTTGCTAAAAATTGGGATGACCTATTAAAATTTTGATAAAATTTGAATATTTTCTCTTCTAAGGCACGTTTTACGAGGTGCAAAGGTTAGAAAATTTCAGTTTTGGGTCTATAGTCCTTTTGGCTAACATTTTTCACTCACTCTCGTCCGTTTTCATGAAATTCTGAGTCATTTTTAGTGTGTTTTTGGTCAATTTCGGGTTTCTGGGCCATCACTGCAAGTAGGGGTTTTAATTTCTTATTACAAGTAAGTGATAGGAACTTTTTGCTCTAATTACAAGTTACTTTTTATACAACTTACAAGTAAGTGATAGGAACTTTTTGCTCTTATTGCAAGTTACTTTTTGTTTTAATTTTAAGTTGTAGGAACTTTTTATACAACTTACAAGTTGTAGGAACTTTTTGCTCTTATTACAAGTTACTTTTTAAACTTACTTGCAATGACTTGAAAAAGTTCCGATTTTCACTTAAGTCACTTGCAGTCACTTGAAAAAGGTCTGATTTGTTTTATTTTTGCTTGCAATGACTTGAAAAAGTTCCGATTTTCACTTAAGTCACTTACAGTCACTTGAAAAAGGTCCGATTTGTTTTATTTTTGCTTGCAATGGCTTGAAAAGGTTCTGATTTTCACTTAAGTCACTTGTTATGAGCCTAAAAAGTTCCTATTTGAGTTTTTTTAATCATAAAGTTACTTGCAATGACTCTTAAAAGTTCCAATTTCTTTTATTTTTACTTGCATTTGCTCCTAAAAAGCCCGATTTGGTCTTTTATTGCAAATAAACTTGAAAAATGCTTTGAGAAACCCGATTTCTGAAAAATTAACTTGTAATGGCCTTTTGAAAACCCGATTTCTCTTGTTGCAGGTCTATTACTCTTTATTTTTGTGGTTTCTTTTTATTTTAATAGTCTTTGCATCATTAATCTCTGGCTTTTGGGACGCCATTGTATAAATCTGAGTTTGCATATGATAAAAATGCTTTAAAGAGAAAACGTGTTTCCTTCTTTGCTGAAAACGCCTTTCATTTCATTCTCCCTCCATTAAAACGTTTTTTGTTTTTCATTCATATTCACTCCATTACAAAACACGTTTTATAAAAACGCCTTTCATTTCATTTAAAAAAATGATATTCTCACTTCATCTGCCATACATCTACTTTTACACTTCAAATGCCTTCATTTCAAAACGCATTTCATAGCTTCATTCATTCGAATGCCATTTTATAAAAACGTCTTTGGCTGAAAAACGTGTTTCTTATTTTCAGTTATCTTTCATTCGCCATACATTTTCATTCGCCCTTCATTCATTCCATTCCATTTGACCTTCATCTCATTTCATTTCACATTCATATTTCATTCCATCTCATTACCATTCTCTTGAAAAGAAGAAAAGAATAAAAATGCCCTAGAAAGCAAATCGGGATTTTTCCAATCAATTGCAAGTAGGGCATTTTTGTCTAAAATGCAAATACAAGAAAGCAAGTGAAAAGTTTTAAAAATAAACTTGCAATGAGCATCAAAAAACCCGAATTGCAAGTAAGTCACTTGTAATGAATGTTCTATGCCAAGGAACAGTCATACAAAGTTGCAGACCTGAACATGAAGATTTTAAGAATGAATTGGTTTTTCAAGAGGGAAAATCCATACCGTCCTTTTAGTTGCCTTGATTGCCAATACAGAAGAGAGTTAGTTCGTATATATATAACTAATGTTAAAGCAATTTTGTAGACGGTTTGTGGAGGAGAAGCGGGAAAAGATTGGAAAACTGAGAGAAGACACAACAAAATGGTCAAGTTTTCACACTTTTTGGTTAGCGGTTAATGAAGATGAGCAGCACCATATGTCAAGAGAGAAAACAGATGTCATTCTTAAATAGGTTGTAAAGCGCTTTTTCAATGAAAAGGAAGTTACATCTACATTAATTATAGATGTTCTCTATAGTGGCTACAAAGCTCTTGAGTGTCAAAGTGCAAACAATAAGGGAAAAGTAGAAGTATGGACCTGGAGGATATATCATCACCTGTTGTTTGCAAACAGAACTATTGAAATGTTTGTGCTAGCATACTTCTACAGCAATCATGTTGAAATGACCTATCAGAAAGATGTTTCCATCAAAATGCAAGAGGAATTGATTCATGAAGAGAAGCAGCAACAGTCCTAAAGTGCAGACCTTCAGGAGTCTTAGAAGTAAAAAGATAGATCACAGATATGTGCAAGGATAACACAAGAAAGCTAGACAGAGATCTATGAAGAGTAAAGAATAATTGAACAAAATGAAGGACATTCATGCCAAGGGAAAGTGATGATATTTCCAAGAGATCTTTAAAAAAAAGGATATTCTTCATCAAAAGATCTTCTTACCTATGGAAATTAGTAACATGCAGAGGCAGTCCTATACAGGTCTATTGAGATAGGACGATGAATCAAGACATCTTAGAATTGTGTAAAGGAAAAGACAGTTGATTAAAGAGCAGTTTGTAGCAACATGATGACTTCATTGATAGAGGATGACATATAATTTACTTTTGTTATGTTTTATGTATTTTGTTTTGACAAGTTACATGTGAAAGCAAAAATTGTAATTGCAAGTGTTTCTTTCACTTGCATTTTTGTAAAATGTAATTACATGTAATCAAGTTACAAGTCAAATTACAATAGGACTTGTAATTTGGAATAAGTCAATTGCAAGTAGTTGGTGGTTGAGAGAATTTCTCAAGTTAGTTGGGATCCTCCCACCTTTTTCTCATGACCTCTCTTCTATAAATACTTGAGGGGGTCCTTTGTAATCTATATCTTTTTGGCAAGCAAGAAAACTCTGCAAAAATTTGTACTCATAAAGACTTTGAGCTTTATAGTTATAAGTTTATCTTTTTCAAATAATATCAAAGAGTTACAGATTTCAGACTTTGTGTTGAAATCCTACTTTGCATCCATTGTGTTCTTTTGTCATTTTGGAGCATTACTTTGTGATTATTTGAAAATTGTGGAAGATTGCTAGGGAGAGCTTCAATCAAAATATTTTCAGACTTTGTGCTGTAAATGTTGAAGATTGAATTCATAAGTTAGAAGTTAAGAAGAATTACTAGTCTTTGTGCTCGTAATGATTCCCATTCATAGTAGTTAATAGATACATCATACTTGCAAACTTTGTGATGTTTTATGCCATATATTATCATTAGAATTATCTTTTAAAAGGGAAGATAGGATTGCAGATTTTCAAGACTTTGCGCTTGAGGTTGTTTTCCCATCCCGAAGGAAGTGACGGAAGTCTTTGAGCTTTCAGGAAACTTCATTTCCTTTCTACTGAATTTATTACGAGCTGCTGTTAAAGTTTATTTAAAAGTCCAGATTACGTTTTCTGTGAAGATAAAAGAGTTTAATCTTTCCTGAAACAAGAGGAGAGATTATTGTTCCACCCATATTTGTTTTTAGTTATCTAGATAGGGGGAGCCTTCCCTTAAATAGGAGAGTTTAACTCATACACTGTGTTGAAATCACCATTTTGCCAAACCTCCTAAGTTTACAAAATATTCAACCAACAATAATGTTTATTAATAACTTTATAAAGTCATATTATATAATTAATTAATAAAAAAGTCTTTTAAGGCAAATGTAGACCATTTTTAATATTTAATTAATTAATCCAACTCTTCCTGAGCTTATGAAAAAGTGGGGACATCACAGTCCTCCCTTCCCGGAGATTGCTTGCCTTCAAGCAATCACATACCAATCCACTGCTCCTCTCTGATATACATGCCATAAAACCACAAGAAATGAAGTAACTCATCAAGATCCATGCGTAACAACGTAACAATCATTACAATACCCGGATCCCAAACCAATCTCAGAAACATTGCTCTGCCAATCTGTTGCACTACTCTGATATAACTGTCATCAGTCACCCTGTCATGTCGCAGCAATCTATGAAGCACTCCATCCATCAAGAAAATCCCTAAATCCCAAATTAATCTAAGACCCATGCTAAAAGTGGGGAGATAGATGTATCTCACCATAGGATCATCATTAACTCTGCCAAAACTGGTATGCTATCCCACAAATGTAACCAATATCCACCATATGTGTATAGAAAAATATGCCGCTCCATCCTATGCTGCTGGTATAAATCAGAGCTGCATCAAGCCCATTGAAAATCACCCCAATGAGAATACCAATAGTGTCTCCAAGGGCATATGATGATGTTTACTCCATCTCACACCAATCACCAACAATGAAGTAGTCGTTCCATCCACTCCAAACTATCCACAGCTGATATTCTCCATGTATATCCTGAAAACTCTATACACATCAATACATGACAGCCACCCATCAATAATGAATGCACAAAAAACCAACGCTCACCGCAACTTGGTTCACATAACTGAAGCTCAACGTTCTTATGTGTATACAAATCATGACCAAATGCCTCCAAGACATTTGTCTCAAGTCCTAACATTAGGATAGTCATCTCCCATAAGTAGTCATCTTTATAATGCGGTTGTGTTAGGTCATAAGTAGAACCATAAAGTCCCTCAAAAATAGTTTGATCTTCACTCAAATCGGATTTAGAATTGGCCTCATCTACCCATGTGTCCATAACACTATTCGCTGATTCAAGACGTGTAGGCATACCTCTATTTGGCTCCATCATGATGGATGTCTTCATTAAGCACTGCAAATGACATGTCCCATCAACCGAATAACTACCATCATGTGAATAATATGAATTTTCTAATTCATACAAATTTGATTGTTCTTTAAGCTTGGTTGTCATAAGAGGCTTGTCCATGGCATGCTCAACCCCTATAACATCTTCCTTTTGAAGAAAAGGGAACCTAAGGTACGCTTCACGTTGTCGTCTTGCTAGATCCAAGTATTTGACTTGTTCTTTGACTTGTTGTAGGTGTTGTCTTGCATGGGCAGCCACACACTTAGCTTCCTTGGGTCTTTGTATCCACTCTTCATTCATTCTTTCAGTCTACCTTACTTCTTCCTTCTCTATATTATCTTTGGAGTCCTCAAACACTTCTTCATTGTTAGGTCCTTCCCATGTAATAAGAGGTGATAATGTCTGAAAGAAATCTTCATCTTGGATGCTATGATATTCAAAATCAAGTTGCTTGCAATTTAAACTTGTCATCTCATACTTAAATGGAGATAGAAAGTTGCTGCCCAAACACTGAAAATCAAACCCTTCGTTAAGTATCTTTGTAGTACTTCCAAATTCCTCCACCCATGAGGAGTGCTCTTCATCCACTACTGGTTCAAAAGTCTGAAATTCGCATGTCTTTCTATCATCTACAGCTGTCCCAAGGCTGCAAGGTAATTCTTTGTCCCTTTCATTGGTGACTTCTTGAATGTCATGCAACTCTTCCAGTTTTGGAAACTCCCCAAGCGTATCATCAATCTCATGGTCGTACCTTGTTCTTTCACAAGCAATTTGACCCTCACAACTCACAAATTCATCCCTATGAATCTCTTCAATCCCTTCATCAATTTGTTCAAGTTCCATACCTCTTGCATTATCTTTTTGCTCTTGAGAGGTGGCTGCAACACATAACTGATTTTCTGTTTTGTGCATTGCGTAATGAGCCCTACTCAATTGAAGGCAAAAATCAACAATCTCCCTATCTTTGACTTCCACCAACTTGACAGCCATATCTCTATCCCTAAGCAATTGCAAATAGTCATCTTTCATTAATTCCAACACTTCTTTGATAGAGTGCAGCTACATATGAGAAATACCATTTACCATTCCTTTTTGCCTCTCCTCAATTTGGGCTGTCCAAATGAGGTCTTCAATGTGTTTATGAGTATTATCCATCCTCGGTAACACTTTCACTATCTTTTCTTCCTTTACCATAAAGTGATCTTCCAAATCTTCCAATACAAAAGGCCTTTGTTCCCAGTCATCAAAGTGACCTTGGCTGCCATATACTAACTTTTCAGATTTATCTTCAAGTGTAGAAAATTTGTCAACATTAGAATCAGTCATCTGACTTGTGGATGCATCACAAACTTCAACCATGGATGATTGGACAGAGTTGTGATCAAACAAGGGCACATCATTAGAATCCATACCTTTATTAGCGTTATCGATATCAATGTTCATCTCCAAGCTAACATACTCCTCATGTGATTCTTTAATAGAATCATTACAAAATCCTTTCCTTTTATCCTCATATACTACATCGACATGTTTCACAAACTCCTCATAAAGATTTTTGTAAACCTCCCTTGTAGTTTCTCTACCCTTTTCTTGTGCAAATAGATCATGAGCTCCTTTATTTGTAGGTGTAAATAAGTCATTAAAGTCCTTCAATTTCCTTGAAAGTGAAACTTCAAGATGCTGCAAATCATGATTTATCTTTTGTTGTGATAGAGAGCAAGGTTTTTTAATATTTTCTCCATGCTAGGCTTCTTTTCCTTTGTTGGCGAGGTAGGAAGGAAAGTAGGAAACAATCTTTCGTCCTTAATTCTAGCCATTGATGTAATCTGTATCTGAAGCAAACTAATTTATACCCTCAGTTAGAAGGTGTTTATTTTTATTTTTTGAGACCGCATCAACACAGTAATAAAGTTTCCCAACCACTCTATCCTCTCTGAACAAAGTATTCAAAGA
>VDFB02346714.1:0-15951 GCA_007258455.2 Sequoia sempervirens
TTCTGAATGAATTTCCATTGTGATTCTTGATTCAAGGATTCTATTCTAATTTCTTCCCATGAGATTCTGCCCACTCGGGAAAACTGATGCTTGTCAACTATGTTTTCAGTATTTTAAAGACAAATCTCTTGTACATCTTGAAAGTTGTTGAAACTTGATTTACCGATGTCTCTCTTTTGCCCTTCTCTAGATTATATTGAGGACCCTACGAATAGTTGTTTATAGTTTCTTATTTATTGTATTTCTCCAGGTATAGTTTAGTTATGTGAGATCTGCAATTATTTTCTAGTTGTGAAGTTCTGTCATGATTCTAGTACGGTATGTATTTTAGACAGCTTGAAGCATGAACTTTGGCAAGTTGTGTTTGTTTATGACAGAACACTAAAAGTTAATTGAGGTTGAATCTTGACATGAATTATCATCTTTTCTCTTGACACATTCAGGTCAGAACTGTCAGAGTTGAGAAGCGTATCAATGAAATTGTGAATCGTTTGAACAAAACAAAAGTTGAGCGGAAGCCTGACTTGAAAGGTTTGTTTATTTGGTCATGCTACCTTGTACAATATGTACTGGTTAGATTTTCTATCGATGGCACTTTATATGATTTAAATTTGTCTACAAAGCATATCAATATAAAAAAGGGTCTCATATGACAAGAAGATGGATTCATTTGCATTCTCCTAAATTCACTAATGTCATAAATGGTTTTTGGTGGGCTTATTTTCTCCTGCATTTATGCGTGGCTTATTTAACTAAAAAATTTGTTTACTTATTTTACTTTTGTAGCTGAACGAGAAGCTATGAATGCTGCAGAAAGAGCAGAGAGAAAAGTTCAGCTTAGGGAAAAGGTCTGCTTTTCTTCTAATAATTAATACATTCCATTATTATAATTTGGAAAAAAGGAAATGAGCATAGCTAACTGTTGGACCTTGTGTTTTCAGTTTTACCCCAAAGAAGCATCTGGAAATTTAACATTAATTTTTTTCCAGTGCATTGTAAAAATTGTCTCTTATTTTTATTAGTAGGCTGGTGATGGTGAATTTGTTCAGTTGACGGTTGTTATGCTAGGTCTATTATTGTTTAATGGTATGGCAGTCAGATTACTACTGTATGGTATGGCTATTTTATGTAAATTCAGGCAAATCCTTCAATTTTTTAATGTAAATTCAGGCAAATCCTTCAATTTTTAATGTAAATTCAGGCAAATCCTTCAATTTTTTTAATGTAAATTCAGGCAAAGTCTTATTGGGTTTTATTCTTGCAGAAACGGCGTGAGGAGCTGGATCGTCTTGAGAAAGAGAAGCAGGCAGAAATAAGAAGCTACAAAGGACTAATGGTTGCAGAGAAAATGACTTCCAATAAGGATATTGCATCAGGGAGTAAGTCTCTTCAGGAGTTGGAAGAAGATTTCATGTGATGGTACTCTAAGGAAGGAGCATATATAGTGACATATGGCTGAGTTTATATTACTTTGTTTGTTCTGAAAAATTGTCTCCACTCGAGGAAACATCCGAGGTAGATCATATCCAGTTTTGTTGTCATCCACTAAGTGAGATCAAGCCAGTAAGAGCTGGTTGCAGGTTCTTCTGCAAATAGCTAAATGGAGCTAAAACCTAGTTCTGAGTGTCA
The DNA here is from genome assembly GCA_007258455.2 of Sequoia sempervirens. Taxonomy (NCBI): domain Eukaryota; kingdom Viridiplantae; phylum Streptophyta; class Pinopsida; order Cupressales; family Cupressaceae; genus Sequoia; species Sequoia sempervirens. The sequence continues at coordinate 1,630 of VDFB02346714.1, forward strand.
TAGCTGCCATTTGCAAATTCTGAAGCAAATAGAGGCATGTTTTCTCCATACATGGTAAATTTGCTGTTGGTGGTTGTAGGCGACAGATGTTCTAGGCAAATTAGCAATGAGAGGGGTTCTGCTTGGTCTTTTAGAATGTGCTTTACTATTTCTGTTTCATTAGCACTCTTATGGATTATTTATTAAAATGCTCCCATGGTGAATTCTGGTCAAGAAAAAGTGATTTCTTTGATTCAGTAGCATTCATCGTCATTCCACTTTATTCAAGTTGGGCCTGTTTATTCTAAATTTTGCCCATCGTTATTCCTCTTTATTCAAGTTGGGCTTATTTATTATAAATTTTGTCTGTCTTGTTATTCAACTGGTACACATTAAGATCGTAAGAGTAAAATAATGACGATATAACAAACATGCTATATAATTGTAGTTTGTTTTATTAGAAACAAGGATTCTAGGGGATCATTTTTTGAGTTCTTGTTTCAGTTATTTGTCCTGTGCTTTAGATTCAAGTTATTTTTTTTCATCCTATGAATTCTTAATGTTGTTTAGGTGGGCATGCTTTAAAAATGATGATTTCTGGTAAATCTGGGAAAATTCTCAAGTCTTCCAGTTGACAATATTGCCGTTTCATTCTTGCATCCTCCAGATTTCATTGCAGAGCATTCTTTACTGAAAAGAGGCTTACCATTTCACAATTGTCTAGCATGTAAATGTGTTTTGAAGTTGTTTGTCAGAATCGATCTGTTCTTCAACATCGCATTTATACAACCGACCCAGTACAGGGCAATACCCCCATGTTTACGATACTATTTACTACTATTGTTTGCTTTTTATATCTTAGTGTGATCTTTGAGATTGTGATGGTGATTGGTTCATCATTTTGGTGTGTGTGGTTGCGTATGTTAGTTGATTGCTACAATTGATATTATTATTATGATACTATGTATGTAGGGTTTGGATTATTTTATTATGCAATGTTTTCTCTCGAATGTTTTATATGTCAATGTGATAATTCTATGGTGATCATGTTATTTGAATTGATATTGATACATAATGCAATGGTTAAATAATTAGTGAGGATGTTGTAGTTAAGAATCATGTTATCTTATGAACAATTTGTTTAGAAATGTTAGTTGTTATTGATATTGTAATTGTTAGAATAGGTTAGGTGAGAGGACAGTGTAGCATCACTCGTTCACGAGTGCCCTGCTACACTGCAATTCCTTCTCACGATAGGATGTTGATTATATATACATGTGCTACTTGACGTTTATTTGGATGCAGGATTGCAGGAATAAGTCTCGATTCCACCTGCTTCGGCAGGACAGGGCGAGCAATAAATTAACCCAACGGGTAAAAATGTTGAAAAAGGGAGTAGGTTTGGAAGTGTCCCCATCCCAAGTCTGTCGTCTGTTGTGAGTCGTTGTGTTATGACTGAAGTTTTCATCCTCGTTGATTGTGTAGTTTGATTGTTGAAGTATACATTTTAGTTATGGTTCATGTTTATTTAATTAACCTTATTTTATATGATAATTGATTAAGTTTTCTAGTTGTTTTGATTTAATTGTCAGTTAGTAGAATGTTAAATTTAAATATATTATAAATTAAAAAGTGATTTAATTTATTAAAAGAGTAAATAATTATTCTAAATTAATATTGTTGATAATAATTAAATTAAATAAATATTGTTAAGGATAATTTAAATATTATCTTTTTATTAATATTAAATTAGAAAATCATGTGGAGATAATATCTTGATTAAATAAATTATTTTAATTAAAAATTTAGATAAGTGTGCTTTTAAAAGCTGGAAAAAGGACCAATAAGGGAGAGACTTTTTTGAGAAAAGAAAGCAGAGAAGCTTTATTGATTTTATTGATTCTTTTATTATTTTTATGAGGAGATTATTCACACAGGGAAGTTTTTGCTCTATTGTTTTTTTTGGATCTGGAAAAGAAAAATAAAAGAAAGATAGTTTTGGGGTTTGGGTGTTTTGGGTAAAATTATTGTGGTTTTGGAAAGAAAAGGGATATTAGAAGAATATTGAAGGTAGAAGATCGAGAAAAGAGTTACAGGAAAGGATTCGGGAAGAGGCTACGGAAGGGATTCTTCTTCGAACGAAGGACTCCAGGTTTCATTCTTTAAATTTATTGTTATTTTATTGTTGTGTAAATTAAATCTAGTTGTTGAGGTTGAGAAATACATTCCTTTATTTTCTTTTGAAAATGAATCTGTGAATAGAAAACTTGTTTGTATTAAAACCCTTGTATCTTATGTTGAAAACATTAGTAAACCTTTTTGAAATTTTATAGTTTCGTAGTGAAATCTTTTGTTTTGGAATAAAATTCATCTTAAATTGAAGGTCAAGATTTCAAGTCAGATCTATTAGGAGTTTATTGAAAAATATTTTGAAAATCCTCATAAAAACTTACTAGGATGGAAACAATTGTTTTGAAAAGAAAATTCTTGTATTAGTTAAAAAATTTGTATGTCCAAATTTATTTTAGATCTATGAAAGAAAAATCAATTCGTTATTGTGTTGAAATTACTTTGAAAAGAAAATCTTATTTTGTTATCATTTGAATTTGGATACCCAGATCTGTATAAGAAGACAATTTATTTTTAGGTGTTGTTATGAATCTCTATATATTTATATATATATAATAAGTAAATTTATATATATATATATAAATTAATTAATATATCTAATTGAAATTCGAAATAGTATGCATTTTAAATTTATTTATTTTGAATCTTTTCTGACGAAATGCATGTCTGCAAATTTCATATTATAAAATATTTTTTTTGAAAGAAAATTTATTAAAAAACTTTACACAAAATAAAAATAAAATATATAAATAAAAAATTTCAAATTTTAAGGTGGTGTGTGGACGGCCGCAGCCGTACCACCCACCCCGGGCACTGCGCACAGTCCAGGACTGTGCACAACAGTCTGAACTGCGCACAACAGTCCTGACTGTTGTATGCAGTCATGGGGGACTGCGGCCTCCCGTTTGGGAGGTACGCAGTACCACCAAAAAGGACTGTGCACTTGTTTTTTTTAAAAATAGTTTTAAAATTTTTAAAAAAAATTATGCGTTTGTTTTGTAATATGTATTATATATATTTTATATTATTTAAATATATATATATATTAATATATATTATATATTATTTTGTATATATAGATTAATGTTCATAAATATATATTATATATATTAATTGTTAATTTTTATAATAAGATTTAAAAAGTAGGATTTTTGATAGATGTTTTATTTTTATTTACATATATATGTGTGTGTATACAAATATGTATATATATATATATATGTTGAGTATGTGTATTGGAATTATAAACTTAATATGATTATTTTTACAAGTTATTATAATATAGTGAGATTGAGAAGATTATGAATAAGCTATGTGATTATTAAATAAATTGAATAGTGCAACGCTATAGTATAGGTTTGTAAATTAGAAACAAATTGTGCTTTGAATTTTATCGAACTTTCTCGAGATGTTGATTTACAATTTTGGTAAAGTTTATTGAGTTGTTGGCATTGTTCTATGATTTTCTCACTCTCGAGATTATTCATTTTATTTTATTTTAGTTGATGTTCTTTGAATAGGGTTTAGGTCATGTGGAAAACCCTAGAGTTAATTTTTCTAATTGTAGGAACCTAATTTGTGTTTAGGACTTCCAGAGGTGGGGACACTGTTGTTTATTTTGATCTTGTAATTTGATGTGGTTCTTATGTTCTGGTTTTGGTTAATGAACATTTGGACTGTACCATTTGTTAACGTTATACGTATGATTTTATGCAAGAGGGTTGTGCCTCATGGTTGATCCATTGTTGGTTCAGTTTTCCTTGTTGATACAATCCTGTTGAGTTGGATATTCTTGTGCTAGAGTGTCTAGAGAGAGTGGCTCTAGTGGGGGCCGGCGCACAAAGGGGCTGTCAGGGTAACCCACATAGAGTTAGATTAATAAATGATAACTTAAGTAATAAACCACGGGTGGGGATTAAACACTAATAAGATAATTGTGAAGCCTCGTCTGCCTGTTAGTGCTATCACAGACTAAAGGGGACTGAGAAGGCCGTGGTTGGCAAGGTCATTGCCTTGTCTTCACGAAAGGATAATGACTCCGCATGAGTAACCCTATGGAGCGGCGCCTTGAGATAGGCTGTTAGGAGAACCATAGATGGAAGCGGCACCTTAACTTGGTTGTCTGGAGAATCCATGTAGAGATGGAGGCGACACCTTGTGATAGGTTGTCAGGATAATCCATGTGAAACCATGCGATGACACTCTCGTCTAACATTCTATTTGTGTTGATTTACTGAAGTCCTCTGGAAGTGATTTATTGTTTTGTTCTTGGTTGTTGTTGGAAGTAGTTTTGATATTATGTCTAGAGTTTCATTGATGTTGTGATTGTGACTTGTTGTTATGTTCAGAAGTGGTTTGTTGTCGTGCTTTTTGGATTTGTCGTTGTTGAGTTTCTAAGTGGTCTTTGATGTTAAGTTGTCTGTATGGAGTTTGTTTTGTGTTATTGTTAGACGTGCTTGGTCGGGGACCCTTCCTTGTCTACTCTCAGCACGGGGGTGGTTGGGTGGAATGTGCTTCGCACCCCGTTGGGTTTCCCTTCCTGTTGCAGATGTATCTTTTATTGCAGGGCTCTTTGGCGGATGTTAATGATCCAGTAGTTCTTTGTACCAGATGTATGTTATACTTCGGATGTAATGTAATCATTGATGTATTGTCTCCCACGTGTGTTGGGATGACCATGTTGTAAATTGTATATGTAGTTATTGGGATGTATGTTCAGATAGTTGTATTTTACTATCATTTGGATGTGATGTATATTCAGGCCTTGTAATTATTCAAGAACTGTCACTTGTAATAGTTGGTTATGTTATGTTGTATCTATCGAAATATGTAACACTGTATATATGTATAATTACATGTTTTGTCATATGTGCATATGGTATTAATATGGTCATTGTTAATGGATATTTTAAATGATGAGATGAGAATGAATAGATTTATATAATTGCTTAATTATTGTTTATTCTATTATCGTTGTTATGGGTTAGAATAGTAATGTCACTTCGTGTACCCCATTGGAACTAGTTGTGCCACATAATACATTGTTATGTTATAATACTTAAGTATGTTTATTATATTCTTTTAAAAAAAATTGTTCCGTTGTTATTAGTTCCTTTGGGGTTACGGTATTTACAACAAGCATTTCTACTAGGGGTTTCTCTTATTTGAGCACATCTTTTGTTGAGAATAGTGTATGTTGAAATTCAATTCAAATTTAAGTCATCGATTAGTTTTACAATATGGACATACAATTTGCTTTCTAAGCTGGCAAAAAAAAAACAGGTATATTATAACAATTGGTCGTTGTTGTAAAGAGGATAAGGAAAACTACATCATGTTATACAGAAACTTCTTGCTGCATATTATCTTTTGTCTTTTCCTGGTTTGTTCACGTTCAGTCATTCATACGAGTTGATAAGAATCCCAGACCTCAATGATTTTTGGCTGTTTATGCTGGTATCATCGGTTATATAGTTTTCTTGTGCAGATTTATGTGTCTTCCTTGGTAAGATATTGTGATAAAGTTAGTTTGATTATGTCCATTTTCTTTGGAGTGAATTAAAATCCATGTAATGGTAGCCCTGCTAAGGATAGACATTTATCCACATAATCCTTGAGTTGATTGAACCAAAAAAGTTTGGTAACATCATTTAGTAGAGGAAAACCCCCAATTGCCGTTCATGATCCAATTGCTGTTTACTCCTTGTTCACCTGACCCCCCAATAATCGTTTACATTTTAGTCATTACATTGTTTTAATTATGCCAATAAAAATTTACAAATTACACCAATATATGTTCACTACTGAATGTGTAGTTGACCATAAAAAATAAAACACCTTTTTAACTATTGAAAACACTTTGTGGTTTTTTATTGGTTGTCTAAATGAACAAGTACTGGCGAAGTGGTAAAGATGTAGGGGACGGAGGTTTTAAAACACCTTTTTTGAGCACCTTTCGCTTTAAAGGTTCTACAAGGCGCGTTTTAAATACCCAGAAGCCAAATTTTTCTTTAAGGTCCTAACTTGCTTACGAAGAAGCCCAAAAATAAAATTGAAATCGGACCTATTTTGCACTCTGCATGAATGCGTGAAGTTAGCCCTGACGGCTACTCGTACGTTTCCCCTAGTAAGTATCATGTATACATTTGGTCCTTCACATATATGATATATTTTATCATATACACACCACCTTATTTAGGATCGTATTCATCCTTTGCAGGCCTCAATGTGTTCTTCAAGATATTAGTGGGTAAAAATGGATTCAATTTCTTTCTTTTCAACATTTTTGAGATTCAATACATAGTATTCTTTATATAAGAAAAAAGCCCTTCCATTTATCTTGTTCTTTGGAATCAATTTTGGATAAAGGACTCCATCTTAGGGTCCCAAATTCTACGGTTGACAGATCCTCCTTTAGAATTGAAAATAATCTTAAAGTGAAGTTTCTAGGGTCTAGGCTTAATATTTTTATGAGAAAATAGACTCTAAAGAAATTAAAATTAAAATGTCAGGTCAAAATCTTTGCAATGAGTTAAGGCTTCTTCTCAATCTACTTATAGAATCATGAAGATTGCATTTGAATCCTTTTAGATGGACCTGATTGCATTTGAATCCTTTTAGATGGACCTTGGTTTTTAGGTAGAATAGGGTTAAGAAAGTTGAAATGGGGATTTTATCTCAAGAAGGAGAATATAAGCCTAGTTCCTATTTGGTTAGGATTCAAGGTCTAACTTTGGAATATTGGGAGGGTGAAGTCATGATGGAAACAACATAAATAGCTAGACAACTTATATCTTTTTATGTAACCACTAAATCTAGATAGAATTTGGTTTATGCAAGATTATATATAAATGCCAACATTGATAAAGAATTATTGTCATCTATCAACTTGTTTTCGAAGTATGAAATTTAGGTTCAAAGGATTGAATATGAGAACTATTTTTTTTGCGAAGTTGCTCCAAAACTAGCCACATTGTCAAAATTTTCCATCAAAAAGTGTGATTATATGTTATGAAGAAAAAGTAATAGAGAAGACATAATATGATTATATGTTATGAAGAAAAAAGGAATAGAGAAGACATAATATGATTCGAGAATTTAAGGAAAATATTGAGAATGATTTGATAAAGAAGGATAAGAAATCCAAGGTAAGAAACATAGAGTAGGGAGTGACTTTCCTAGGGAGGTGGGATATTAGATTTGATAAAGAAAAAATATTTCTAGTGGAAAAAATACCATCAGATGTGGTGAGGAAGAGATAAATTTTATTCAAGCTCCACCATCCTAATGTAGGCATTTTGATGATTGAAGAGAAAGTGGGAATGTTAGTAGGAAAGGGTTAGGAGAAAAGGTGAAATCATGAGTCAACCTTGGAAGAAGGGAAAATAAATCCAAAAGGTAACAATGATTTTTTTTATTAATACTCATACTACGAGTAATGTAATAAGAAAAAAGGAAGGAATCAAGATATAGTGTTGGAAATCAAGGATGAAAAGCATTTAATAATATAGATTTGGATGAGGAAATAGTAACTCGTTTTTTAGAGTAATTGGTGGAGTTTCTTGTATTGTTCTCTTTCTCAATTTTGAAGCAAGATATAGATCTATCTTGTATGTACATAGCTAAAAGCTTAAGAAAACACTAGATGTAGGGGCGGAAATAAAGAGGGAGATTCATTGCTAAATTTATTCTAGTCTATATATTGGAATATATAGTTTTATGGTCCAAAAAAATATAATATAGTCTCAACAATATACTTTATTGTCATCCTCTCACTATCTTTTTTCTCTTACCTTAGTATCTATTGTTATTGGATTAAAACCATGGTGTAGGTAGATTCTTACGTTTCCTTGTTTGTAGTTTCTTTGTTGTTTGATGGGATTCATTGCTAAATTTAATCTAGTCTTTATACAAGGGTTCTAGTCTTTTCAAAAAACTACCTTTACCATCTAATAAAAATATAGTTTTTTCTTAAAGATAATTTTTATAAAAGGTGGGAACCCTCATTTTTCCACTTATATAACAAAAAATATACATACGTTCACATCTATACAATAAATGTAGACATAAGCATGACCATAAAATCAATATTAATCAACCTTAAAGCAAAATACCTTTACCTAATTTCACACAAGGAATAGACAATTCCATCAACCAAATAGATTGAAAATTAGATATATTACAATGCAACATAATATCCTCTTAACTACACATTATACTAACTACAAAGAAAAGATTTAACTCATGATTTTTGAGTATAATAAGCTCCCAATAAATTGTTTACACCTATCCATATTTAAGTTCTTCAACAAATCAAATACATACTTAAAATGTAAATACCTTTCTTTCAACTACAATATTTTTATTGCTGAAAGAGATTGCAACAAATCTAAACCTATCATCTTATATGTCTTATTTAATTCATCCTTAAGATTATACATAAACAAATATCATCTCTAATAATCAATATAAAACACCACAACAAACATATGACCATCAACATATTTCAATTACACATTATGACAAAGACTTATATTTTAGTAAAGCTAAATTTTAAATAATATTATACATCCTCTCGCAACATATCCAATGTATCTGCTTCAATTTCTAAAACTACTTAAAACTATGTACATAGTTATCATCTCCATGCTAATTTAAAACCTTGATGATTGCTCCATATATATCTTCTCTTGAGGACATCCGTTGGCAAATACACTTCCCATTTGTCTAGTGTGTTTCCCATCAAGATTTGGATCCAAGAATATGAACAATGTAGACTAATTTTATCTTCACAATATGGATCTATATCTCCCAATAGTTGTCTCACCACAGATATTCACATGGAAAATGTGAAAATCAACCAACTCTGAATGCTCCTTCACAGATCATGCCTTACCCTTCTAAAACTTCTTACAGTGATGCTCCAACAGTGGACACTCCTACATGAGGTTGGGATGATGTTGGCAGAAACAAGATCTGATTTGGTCAAGAAGATCTCAATCTTGGCCAGAGGGAACTCTGGTTTTGATAATTTACTTTTTGATTTTGGTCTACGTAATCAGCCCAGCCAATGGTGTTGAGAGAGTGAAAGAACGTTAGTATTGGGTGATGATGTTGACAGATAAGTTTCTTATATATATCTCAATCGACATGGACCAGGGTTTCAGATTTTATTCATTTGATTTTGTTCTCTGTCATCGACCCAGTTGATGGTATTGCGAGAGTTAGTGAACGTTATCGTCATGGATGATGGTGTTTGTAGAGAAGTTTCTCATGTTTATACGTCATCAGCTCTGTGATCACGTAAAAATTCTGTTGATTTTTAGAATTCAGTTAGTTGAAGGATTCTCAATGGTGCTTCGAGGTGATGGAGTGCTTTGGACAGTCTATATGTTTTCATAGGGGGGAAAGATGGTAGGAACTTAAAATTGCTAACGAGTATGATAAAAAATGATTTATAAGGGATAATTTATGTGGGATAAATTTATTTATTTAAGATGAATTTATTATATTAAAATTTTATGTGAAGCATATTGGATAACATCACATAATGTAATATCAATTAAATAAATAATTTATGATTATTAGAATGTTCATAATAATAGTAGAAGGTTAGATTGTAAGGGTCTTAAAATGTCCTTATTTTTTTAAGGCTTGAATTATGAAAATTGTTAGGTTCTGAAGTGACATCTTCTAATTGCAACCCAAATCACTAGGCTGAAACACCTATGATGGTGTGGTTATGGAGTTGGCATGGTTTCTGATCTATTATAGCTTCAAGTTCAAGGATGATGGAACCTTTTTTGTCAATTTTAGAAATATCAACTCAACATGATGTACAATGAACTTATTCAAACAAAAGACATGGAAAAAAAGACGCGTCTTGCAAGATGGGGAGAGATCCAACTTGTAGACAACTTCATTAATCTATCAGACTATTTAAAAAATTCCATATAATTTTTGCTCTCATGTATGGATGTGAGCTCCAAGAATGTCTACTTATATGATTGAAGGCACAGAAGGATGAAATATCCTTCAATGAATATGCACTTGGAATAGTGTTGATGTACCTACTATTTCATATGATTTTGAGCCAAGGCTGAGTTTTCTTGGGATTTCAAAGGAGATATTCTTGGTGGCTAAGAGTTGAATCAACAACCAATAATTTGGAACTTCTTGGAAGGTGGGATGTGAGAGATAGAAGTGGTTGAACATATGTAAGTTCACATGTAATCATCTTGGTTGAAGAATGATAAGAGATATTGTACCACCATTCCCCAAGGAGTATCAGTTTATCCAAACGAAATAATTGTTTTGAAGAAAATAACATAAATAAGTGTTCAAGCATTTATTTATTATCTTTGTTTAACTATTACTTTGTAAGTGATATACCAAGCTCATTTTTTTGTTGTATTTCATATAACTTGGATAATTCCTTCCAAAACTTATTAATTAAGGTAGGGTCATGGTTATAGAAAATGAAAGTTGGCATAGGATGATGAAAGAATATTAAATGGTTTTAAAGAAAAAATAAAAATTGATAGAGGATTTAGAGGGATGGGTGAATGAACAAAAACGGAAATACTTAAGAGATGACCAACCACCACAAAAATAATTCAATTTGTCACTTGACCTAGGAAACCCGGGCTTAATAAAATCCATTGAAATGCATGTCCATATTGCAATTAGATCTAATAAGGGTTTTGGAGTGCTCAAAGCCTTGATATTTTTCCTCATTGTGTTGGCACCTATCACATTCCATGTCAAATTTTTTGATAGTATTTTTTTATACCAGCCAAAAAGGTTTGTTTTACTCTTTTATATGCCTATAAGAAGCCTCAATGCAATGTAAAAGTGGTGCATATAATTCCTATAACCATTTGTTTGAAAATTTAAAATTCACAAAAATCACAATTTCCCTTTATAATAGAATTATTCTCCACCCCAAGTGTATCTAGGATTAGTAATGGAATCCATTTCTTTAGATTGAATAAAATGCCAAACCTATGGATCTATCTACTTGTTAGGATTAAGATAATATTGACCTTGCAAATCCTGTGTACTTCATGTGGATTTACCACCTTCAAAATGAATTCATGGATTCCTAGATTATTCTCTTGGTTATCTTGAATATTAGCTTTGATCGTATTGACTAAGTGATAATAGTCATTAAGTGGGTGGTTACTAGTGACAATGTTGATTACAAAATTTAGATGTATTTACACCACTTTCTTGATTCTAGGCACTAGGCGATAAAGAGTGGAGAATCTTTGTCATCTTGGGTGGGGTCCACAAAATGTCATGGCTTAGAAATGGAGATCTACACTTGGAAAAGTGTGTCCACTTTTCACATGGGTCAAAGATACTATTATTTATACTCGCTATTCTTGGAGCATAGATTGATTTTATCAAGGGGGCATTGGATTTTTTCCATACCATGGATGTTAGTCGTTTTAGCTTTATGATACCATTCATGGTTTTCCTTCTTCGGTTCTCTATAAATTGGATGTTATGGAAAGTTATTTTATAAGTATTTTGTAGGTAAAAAAAGGTTATTCTATTAGAATACTTTCAAATTGAAGGCATAATTTGGATGTATTATTATAACACATTATTATTGAATTAATAAAAACGTGTCCTCTCTTTGGTGGTGGATTTTTTTTGAAATAACTTCTCCATGTAAATTTTGGTGTTATATTTTTTATTACATGTTTTTTTGATTTAAAATCCTTCACAATTTTCTTGTCATTAATCACATGATACTTTAATCAATAATATAGATTTTCATATTAAGTGAAAATGTTTTCATTTGTAGTATATCACCCTATTTTATCAATATTTTTATTAGTTCTATGGTCTTTTAGAAGGATTTCCTTTCTTGGAAGTGTTGTGTGTTTTTTGGCTATAGTGGGAGAGTTTGACATAATGGTTTCATATATTCATGTGTGGTTAAACCATGGCCTTTACATTTTATTTAGAAATTGAAAAGTTCAATTACTCTAGGTACAAACTATAAAAACAAAGATAGAGGATCTCTTAGAAGAAAGGAATCAATGAAAAGTTATAGAAAATGAAGAAAAATATAATACAATATTTTATGAAGATTGAAAAAGGTTGGATAAGAATACATGAGGAACCATTTGGTATCTAGGAGATTCTAACTTCTTGAATATCTTAGAGAAGAATACAACATTTTCATTGTGGAAGAGGGCATGTGATATCTATCAAACTAAATTCTTGACTAATAAAGTATATCTCAAAAGACATAAATTATATATGTTGTTTAAATATGAAGTTTATTCTATTTTTAAAAAAATGAATGAATTTAGTTTGACTTTGAGTAGCTAGCTTCAATAGATGTTAAACTTGATGAAGATGACACATATAAATTTTTTGTTTTGTTCTTAGCCCAAATATTTGGATAATTTAATTGTTTCTATTATTGGCAGTGCTAATAGAGTTTAAGATGAACTTCCTTACTACTATATTTCTTAGTTAAGAGATGAGGAGAAAACCCATTGATGATGATTCTAAGGATATATCGCATGTTCAATGAAGGCCCAAGAACAAAATTGGGTCTAAATGAGAATGAAAGAAATTAAATCTAATTCAAAATGATGGTCCAAAATGTCTGAGAAGATTAGAGTGTTAGGACTGAAAAAAAGTATATGTGAAGAAGTAATGTAAAAAAAAAAGAGTTTGAATTTCAATTATTCTTCCATAGAGAAATCCTATAATGATGGTGACAATGATGCATTGTTTATTTATGTTAATGTTAGTAGTGGTGAATGTTGGTTGATTGATTTAAATTTATCCTACCATATGAATGCTCACAAGGAGTAGGTTTTCCTCATATCAAACTTTCAAGGGAGGATAAGTTTTCCTTGGTGACAAAATTATAGATGAGATTTTTGGTAAGGTAAATATACAATTGTGTTTTAGTAATGAGAGGATGAAAAATATCTATAATATTTTGCACACTTTAGGTCTTATTTGAAATTTTCAATCTATATATAAGTTTAATGATTTTGGAGTGAATTTGACATTTGAAAAGTATAGTTGCAAGTTGGTCAAGATGAATTTGGTTATAGTGAAGGAATCATGGTGTAGAACTCTATTTAGTCTTGACTCTCCGCATTTTGTAATTCTACTGATGTAACTAGCATTTATAAAAATGCATGTGTGTTGTGGCACCAATATTTGGTCACATTTATGAAAAAAATCTTTGAACCTTGATTAATAAAATATGGCTAATAGTTTTTTATTTATTTGATAATTTTTTTAATTTTATGATCATTTTATTTTTAGAAAGAATAATAGAGTCTCCTTTATTGTTGGAAGTAATAGAGCAAAGATATTATTACAAGTTACTTTGATGTGTTTGATCTTGTGGATTTTGGTTTAATGGAAGAATATTGTTTTGATTAAGATAAAAATGGGAAGGGCCCATACCCAATACATAACAACCATAAAAGGTCGAGAAAATTAGCTCACAAGAAGTGAGATAACTAGGAAACTAAAAAACTCAACAAAGACCAACTATGCTTTTGATCGGAGCATAGAACTGGAGATAAATGAGAAAAAAGGGTCTTGAACCCAAAGAATAATCTTGTCCAACAAGTCATGTGAAGAGGAAGATGTAGAGAAGAGGCATTTACACCTTCTACAAACTATTGTCTAGGCTCCCATCGCTAGGGGGCAAGATGCATCCTCATGGGAAGACCACCAACACCCAAGGGGGGAATAGGAGAAAAAAGTGAGGAAGGAAATCCCCATGCCTAAAATAATCCAAGGGAAGCGAGGGGACATCTATAATAGAAGGAGAAGCACCCAAAGGAGGAGGAACACCAAAACAGTCCTTGGGACCCACAAAGATCAAGTTAGAAGTAGGAAGCTCAACAAAAGTCTAAGAAGGGACAACCTCAAAAGAGATAGTCAAAATAACTAGGAGATGTGATGATAAAATTGGAGGGGAGATTTGAGAACCTAACCCAAACCAAACACACATTGAGTGGTTCAATGAGAAGATCAAAGGAAGAAGTCCAAGGTTTGAGTGAGGGAGATTGCTCTCCCCAAGCCCATAGGTGACCCAACACAAATCCACAATCTTCAAAAGAAGCAAAGGTAGCAAAAAAGAAGCCTTTAGCATAAGGGAAGAGCTCAATATTTCCATACACTAAATCCCTCTAAGAATCCAAAACCCACCTATGCAGG
>VDFB02346715.1:0-143771 GCA_007258455.2 Sequoia sempervirens
TCTTTGTTTTAATCAGTGGTTAGCATTCATGTTTGATTCATCTTATAGTTTAGCTATTTAAACTATGTTGCCAGTTTTGGTACGGGTCTTGGTTCAGTTCATGGATTTGGCTAAATTATTTTTGGGGTTGGGTTTGTCCGTACAAAAAACATGTAAAAATCATATGTATATATATGCAGCCTAGAAGCATGAATTAAGATTAGAGTATCACATAGCATCATATAAAGTTATAAACAACAAAACCATCATAAACTTGAATGCCATTTAAAACATGCACGATAAATAGTCATTGTTCAAACTTCAAGTTCAATATTAAAATATGAATGTCAAGCTCAACACTTTTAATCATCAAATGGATTTTCTAAATCATCAATATCATCATCGTCATTGACATTAGATGATGTAGGAACATTAGATGAACCACAAGTAGTGCCAATGGCACTGCCATTGCCACTTACACTAAAAGTGTGTTGGCTTTCGGAATCCTGGGAAGTGGAAGCTTCCAAGTCAGTATGCTTTAGTTCTATATCCCCCAATTTCGTGTCCCCTTCCTTGTAGTCATGTTGTTTGTGTGAAAGGAGATGCGAGTTGGAATGCACATATACTAAGTTCTTCACTCTTTTTGAGTGCAATCTATTGCACTTTACTGAGTGGACGAAAGAATATGTGCTCCAATTCCTCTCAAATGCAGATGAACTAGCAACCTATGAAGACAAAGTAAACAGTTAGCTATACATTATAAGAATAAAATTTTAAAAAAATAAAAAACAATAAATGAAAGTAAAAGTTGAAACTTTAAGGACTAAATTCTAATTCTTTTTTCTTTTTTATTAAACTTGTGATAAAACTTTGATTGCGAGGGGTTGTAGGTGTTGGAAGAATTGGCCATGGAAGTACCACCAACTATGAGCATCCTTTTTAAACCTATCATGAAGAGCCTCAATACTTTGACCATTTGAGTGTAGAAAATAAATGAACTCACTCGTGACTATATCTCGCAATTTAGTTTCTCTATATGGGTGAAGCCTTCCTAGCACATAAAGAATCTCAATACTGTAGTATTTTGGAGTCAATGTGAAGGCAAGAAGATGTAATGGGGTGGTCATTTTGTTCCATCTTTTGTCAACAATTGCATGCACTTGTTTGAAGAAAATATCTTCAGGGTCTTGCTCTTTCACATTTATGATGCTCTTCATCTTCTCAATCATTGAGTCAATGCCATTATATATCTCTCCAATGCAAGGCTTGTCCATGTTAGTATAGCGAATTATGCTCAAAATGGGCTTAGTGAAACTAAGGAGATACTCCACACTATCCCATGTAATATCATTTGCTTAATTTTTGTTGCCTTGTCAGAGTGGCTTTGTTGCCATATAGACCAATTATGGCTAATCACCATGCGAGAAAGTGCCTCTCTAACTTTCACAAGTCGTCTCAAGATGATTGTGTTAGAGGCGAAACAGGTCTTTGCAACCTATTAAAAATAAAAAATAAAATCATTAAAGTTCAAAAACAAACTTTAAAGAGAATTAGAATACACAATCAAACTATGAAAATGTAAAATTTTATACTACTTCACTTACCTTCAATAGCTCCAATTTTGAAAATGATCTATAAATGCCTTGAGACATGTGGTGGTTGGTGATGAACATTTGGATGTACTCAACCTCTGCATACATCTCTTTGATCCAATCAATTTTTTTTCCCCGCCATGATCAACACTAAAGTATTGAAAATATAAATATTAACAATTTAAATGTTATTATAATTATAATCATA
Organism: Sequoia sempervirens; assembly: GCA_007258455.2. Classification (NCBI taxonomy): domain Eukaryota; kingdom Viridiplantae; phylum Streptophyta; class Pinopsida; order Cupressales; family Cupressaceae; genus Sequoia; species Sequoia sempervirens. The sequence goes on from VDFB02346715.1 coordinate 1,780, forward strand.
ATATAATACTATAAATACTAGAATATATATAAAACAAATATAAAAATAAATATATTTATTTACAATAAATTCAATTTATAAATACAATAGTGAAATAAGAAATATATAATATATAAAATATAAAATAATATATATATTAAAAGAGAATACAATAATATAAAATTAGTAGACAAATAGCAATTAGGAGAAGACAGTGATCGGTATATTAAAAGACAGTAATAAACTAAGGCAGGGACTATATCATGAAATCATGGGATGTGAAGGGATGCAAAAGGCAGCGATTAAACTCACAAAAGCTGTGATTCCATTTGCTAAGGAAAGCAGCACTTAACAAAGCAATGCTATGGGCAGCGATCACAGATAATTAATTAAGAAGGAAGACATTATAATTACCAAGGCAGCAATTAAGTTAAAAGGCAGCGCTTAGAATGAAGGGGTGCATCCTTTGTAAAGGATGCATCTGTGATAATAGGGTATGACTCTTCACCTCATCATGAGGGTATATAAGAAGGAGGCATCATTTGGAAAAAGGGATGAATATCGAAGGAACAGAAAATAAAAATCAATTACAAAATCTGAGTATAAACAGCAGATTGAAAGAAAGGAGTATCATTTGGAATATGGATCAGGTATAAGGAAGTATGTGTCAAGAAGAAGAGAGTTCAATGAGGGATGTATGAAGGCAAGTAATAAATCGATAATAAGGGAAGTAAGTATATCTCTCTCTCTCTCTCTCTATATATATATATATTATACGATTATGCAATAATGATGCTTTCAACAATTATTAATCCTTATTAGTAATTATTTATTCAATTTAATCAATTTATTTCTCTTTAAGCAATATCTTTTGAATATCAAGAACAGATTGAACCATAGTTGGAAAACTCGGACTCGCCGCGGACTCGGCAGCCTAAAAATATGACTCGGACTCGGGACTCGGCACGGACTCGGGAAAAGACTCGGTTAGGACTCGGCAAAAAAAAAACCGTAGTTTTACAAAAAAACAAGAACAAATTAATGCATTTAAGAACATAAGAGCCTAATTTGATTATCAAACACTTATAATTCAAAGATTACACATGTCATATGATCATCAAACACTCAATAATTGAAATTTCATCATTCATAGTCATCAAATACTCATAGTTTCAATGTAGAACAGCATCATAAATTTATAAATGTTTACATATAATCATGTCAAAAAGAGGAAAACATTAACAACCACATGTAATCTACATCTTCCTTTTCCCCCTCCCAATGGTACTCAATTTTGGAGGCCTAGAACTAGAAGGTGCCCGTGCTATAGTATCCAAACGAGGACTAGGAGATCGAGAAGGGGAAACATGATATTCGAATGTGTCTTCATCGTCCTCCATGGCATCCAATCTTGCTGCTTCTTCTTCTGCTGTTGCTGCTCTCTCTAATTCAGCAAGATCCTCATCAGTAAGGAAGACATCGGCCTCATCATTTTGTTCATCAATAGTCCATTCACCATATGGATCAATGTCATCCAAGTCGATGGACTCGTGTGAAACACCCTCCACCTTTCTAGTTCGAAGGCGAAGGTTGTACCGAACAAAAACTAAATCATTTAGGCGCTGCTAAGTCAACCTATTCCTCTTCTTTGTGTGAATGTTCTCAAATAAACTCCAATTCCGTTCACACCCAGAAGCACTGCATGGCTGTGACAAGACACGTATGGCTAGCTTTTGAAGATTTGGTGTGCTAGCACCATAGTTCTCCCACCATAGATCTACAAAAACATGTTTAAAAAATATAAGTATTAAGAAATAAGAATAAAGTAAAGTTTAAAACTTTGAACAATCTATATGTAAGAATCAAGTTTCTAATTTCATTTTTTACCTGGTTGTTGTTTTCCTCTCCTTTCAATTGCTTGTTGGGAGGAAAAGAGTCTCCCCTCTGCACCTTTGTAGACCGTGAATAGATAAAAGAAAAAGTAAATCAAATATAGAAAATTCATAGATAGTCAAGGCTCAACATTGCAAATTCATAAATAAGATGTAACAAATCTCACCTCCAACTCATCAAGCACTTTATCTCTCAGCTCACAATCAGGCACCATCCTATCAATGCATATGACAAGACCTTCCATGACCTCCTCATCCGCCTTAAATGTGTTCGAGAAGTAGAACTTCGGATTCAAGAAGTAGGAAAAGGCATGGATCGGCTGGTGGAGTTGGTGTGTCCATCTCCGATCAATGATGCGCCATATGATTTCATATTTCCTTTTGTTTCCGCCATAGTAATGTGATATGGCCTCTTTGGCCCTATCCATGGCTTCATAGATGAACCCCATTGGCATGCCATCTCCATCCACCATACGAAGAACCCTCACCAAAGGTTCTGTCACCTAAAAAAATGAAAACAAATGTTAAATCATAACAAAATTAACCCCTCAAAAAAAAAAAACAGCAAATAGATTATCATGTATAATTTATTTTTGTGTGATTGCTACTTACCCCCATCAACTCCTCTCCATTTTTGATGAATGTCTCATCAAAAACTATGGCAACAATCCTCTCCCCTTCAGGTCTATTGGAAAATGAGGACTCCTTCCAAGCATCAGACACGAACATTTGTGTGAGATGATTAATGGCACCAAGAATGCTTTGCAATGTGAGGAAGTGGCTAGCAAATCGTGTCACTCCAGGTCGCACAAGGTCCTTGCCATTTGTAAATTTCCTCATCAAAGAAAGCACCCAAGTATGGTTGTAGATAAATTTTGTAACACTTTTTGCATCTTCAACCACACTTTTGACCCATGAAATCTTCCCAATGTCCTCTAGCAATAGGTCTAAACAATGTGCAGCACATGGAGACCATGCAATTGTGGAATACCTCTCCATAAGTAGTCTACCTGCAGCTACATATGCAGCTGCGTTGTCCGTGATGATTTGGACAACATTATCAACTCCAACCTCCTGGACCACCCCATCTAATAGATTGCATAAAGTCTCAGCATTTTTAACTTCATGGGAGGTATCTATTGATTTTAGAAACACCAATCCACCATTAGAGGCCACTAAAAAGTTAAGGAGAGTTCTATTTAGTCCATCTGTCCACCCATCAGATAAAATGCTGCAACCTTTTCTTCGCCAAAATTTTTTTTGCTCATCAACCACAAGCCGTGTATTCTTTACGGCTTCCTCTAGCAATGGCCCACTCAAATCTTTAGATGATGGGGTCTTAAACCCCTTTCCTGCAACTGTAAGGGTGTTCACCAAACCTTCCCAATATGGGCTGTTTGCAACATTGAAAGGTAGATTATTGTAGTACCAAAAGTTTGCAGCAGCCATCCTAGCTTCTTGATGCTTTTCTTTATTCCAACCCGTACCTTCAAGTGAAGGTTGTGCTCCTGGAACATTACGTGGAATAAAATAATTTGGTTCTGATGAAGGACCCTGACTAGCAGTAGAAAAGGAACCATCAGGACTCTCACCAAAAGATGAATGTGGAGCACGGAAGCTTGGACTTGCAACACCATGGGGCATAGAGGGTGCAGATTGGGATTGAGATCCACTCATCACTGATGTTAGGGCATCTTTTGTTTTTTGTCTTTCCTCTTTCTTAAGCTCATATTCAGCAAGAAGGGCCTTCATCTCTCTAATGATCTCAAGAGTAGTATTCTTGCATCCCTCCACATTTTGCCCAGGGATTCTAGCAAGGTGGTATTTTAATCTGTTTATTCCTCCTGTCATCCATTTGTTGCATTCATGACATGTCAATTCACCTTTTTTATTTCCTGGAATTGCATACTTCCATGCAGGGTCTTTTTTTACTCCCTTTGGATTTGAAGACAACATTGCTGTTTCAAGTTAAAAATGAAAAAAAAAATCAGCTAGGGTTTGCTAAAAAATCAGCAAATAAATGTGATTCAAAATTTCAAAGTTTCAAACATTTGCAAAAGGAAAAAAATGCAAAACCAAGCTAGAAAGTAGAAACAATAAGAATTAGGCTATTAAAGAAATTAGAAAAAAATTTGGCAGCATTTCCCCTTATTTTTCTTGATTTTTTAAATTTTGAATGCACAAAAATTGAAGAAAACAAACAAAAAGCAGTGTTAGATCACTTACCTTGCTCTATTTTGACCTTTTTGGTTCGTTCTCCCTTCTTCTATCAATCCCAAAGCAATTTGCAGACCTGGTTTTCAAGAGTGACAGTAAAAAAATAAAAAAAAAAGCTAAAAGCAGTGGGTTCTTAACCCATTTTGAGACCCCGACAGCGGAGAGTCCGGGTCGGGGACTCCCGAGTCCAGGCCGGGACCTCGACCCACTGGACTTTCCGGCCAGCGGGAGTCACAGGTGAGAACTCGAGTCCGACCTCGAAATTCGGCAGAATCGAGTCGGACTTCGAGAGTCAGGCCGAGGAACTTCACTGGATTTCGACTCGAGTCCTTGGTAGTGGGCCTTCGGCGGGTAGGGACTCGAGTCAGCGAAGTAAACTATGATAACAACAATTATCACTAATCGGGACTTGATTACCCGAAAGTACATGACATGTATTATTCCCACTAACTATAGTTTTATTAGCAAATGGCCGACTACGACCAAGGCCGACTACGACCGACTACAACAAAAGTAAAGATACACTACTTACATCATCCCCCCCTAAAAAGAAGTCATCTTCCAGACGACTGAAAACCAAAATTGCCAACTCAAGTTCTTGCTTGGTGCTAGCCAATTCCTTTTATTTTCCCTATGGCTGACTCTCCCTGTTGGCTGAAAGTCGCTGCACATCAACCACCTGTGTATCTTTTTCCACCACTAGCTAATCCTCCTCTGCCAACTGATTGTCACTCTCACACAATACTCTGTCTATCCCTACCAACTTCTCCTCGGGAGCTGCAACTCTCGTCCGCTCGGCAGCCAACTGCTCCTGTGACTGCACTATGATGGTTGGTTGCACTGCAAATTGGCAATTCCAATAAATCTGATGGGGGTCTGGGGGCAATGCCCCCTAGCGGGGTCAAGGGGCAGCGCCCCTTGCGGGGGTTTGGGGGCAGCGCCCCTAGTGGGGTCTGGGGGCAGTGCCCCCAGCGGGGTCGAGGGGCAGCGCCCCTCGCGGGGTCCGGGGGCAGCGCCAAGACCAATTTAACACTTCTAAAACCACTCGAAACTTCATCGCGCGCCTCATTTTCATGATTTTTCCACAAGTTCCGAATAGTGCTGACGAAGCCGAAAAATACAGACTTTACATTGTTTTTCTTAGACTTTACTTTCTCCTGGTCAATGCTTGGTGCAGCCTGCCTTTTACAAACTTTGATACTTGGTACGGTCTTTATTTGCTTGGTACGTACGGCTTGTTCCTTGATACGTATGACCTCCTTATGGCATTCTTTCTGGCTTGGTACAATGCTTCTTGTTCTGATGCGTACAGTCTCCTCCTGATTTGGGCGTATATAGTTTTTACTTTTGCTGAGTCGTACGCTACAACCTGATGTTATGCCTTGCGTGATTTGAAAACTCAGAACACCTAGAGAACCTTTGACTGTGAAGGCCGTACGAATTGAACATATGCTGAATGTCGTACGAATTGAACAGATGTTGAATGCCGTACTATTTGGATAAATTCTAAATGTCGTACGATTTGAATAAATGCTGAATGTCGTACGCTCATCAATGCTTGAGGCCGTACTGTGTGATTGGAAATTGCCAACTGATGCCGTACGGTGGAAGTGCTGAGTTTCTCCTGTAGGTTCCGTACGACTGGAATAACTTGTAGACTACGTACGATGCTCTGAGTATGCCGTACGGCCTGGGCAACTTGTAAACTCCGTACAATTTGAGGATGCCGTACGATCTCAATAACTTATGGGCGTCGTACGACTTGATGGTCACATGTGCTCTGCCGTAAGACCTTGTCTTTTCTCCGTGTTCTTGCTCTGTGCTTTGCGCCCGTTTTACATCCTTACCTGCCAAGCCTCGCCAACTTATGCCTTCAAACTGCCGTACGACCTTCTCTCTGATGTTGGTGTCGTACGGTTTGATCAGTTCATACGATTTGCCTCTGTGGATTTCCCTTATTCTGACCTTCACCCATGTTAACTTGCCTCTAAAAGGCCGTACGCTGAAGCTTCCTTCTTTCGTGCTTTTCCAAACGTTATTTGTCTCGGTTGCTCTTTTCCTTAGTTGCCCGATTTTTCTAATGGCCATGATTTTTATTTTAATTCTCTTTATTTTAATATTTCTTCTCTTGGCCACTTTCAATTTTCTCTTTTTTTTCTTCCTCATAAATTCTCCCAAGTCACTTTTTAATTTTTTCCCAATTCTTTTATTTTTCTTCTCTTATTTTTTCTCCTTAATTTCGTTTAATTTCCTCTCCTTAATTTCTTCTAAGTTCTCCATATTTCTTTTAGCTTGTTTCTTTTCTATTTTTAAATTTTTCAAATTTTGTTTATTTTCTCTCATTTTTTTCTTCTTGCAGCTCAATTTTTTATTTTCTTCTTCCGTTCCACTTTTTGTTTTCTGAATTTTTTAATTTCTTCATTGTATTTTTTCCCTTTTCTCTCACTTCCAACTGTTCTTTTATTTTTTCAATTTTTTCATTTTTTAACTCCATTATTTTCTCCTTTGCTATTTTTTCATTTTTTGATTCCAACACAAATTTTTCATCTCGTACCTGTTCGGATTTGTGGACTGGCGTATCGTCCAGTTCTGATACTCTTTCTTTGTACTCTCCATTCTCGGCTGGAAGTGTTTGGCTGGGCCTTCCCTGTTTCTCTTCTTCCTTGATTTCCTCGATTTGTAGCATGTTACACTCTTGGTGGAACACTTCATAGTCTTCCATCTGCCAATGAAATAATCCATTCAGCGAGCTTGTCTCATCCTCCGAACAACTCTCGAGTTCAAGTACGCCTTCAGTGTTTGGTTCCATAGCTTTCCTTCCTTCATCCACATTCGACTCACCTCCATCCGATTTAGATTCGGAGGAAGCCAATTCTTCGCTCACGGCCTGGTTCTTCAAGTCGATGACGTACTTCCGCCTGTTGTTCTCGATCGAGAGTGTGTTCCTCTTCCAATTATGATTTGCCTTCGCTGCTATCAGCCATCCTCTCCCAAGTAGTGCATCATACGCTTTCCTCTGTGATGGGATGACGACAAAATTTAGCAAAAACTGTTGTGTCCCAATTGTCACCTTCTGCGCCATCAGTGTTCCCAACGGCTTGATACCATGTTGATCAGCGCCCACCAGTTGGAATGTCGGCGGCTAGAGTGTAGGCTTCCCGAGACTCTTCCATGTGTCTTCGGGTAGTACGTTGACTCCCGATCCTCCGTCGACAATAGTATTTGTCAAGATATTCCCTCTGATCTCCATATGCACGACTGCTGGCATCTTGCCAATGTTCGTCGTGAGCAATACTAGGTCGATTGTTTGTTCACCGTACGGTGGCGGTTCTGGTACCAATTATTGCCTTCGGTCCTTCAATCGTGGTTGCTTGCCATCCCCAACGATGTTTGTGATCGCCAGTCCCAACTACGGCATAGTTTGGAGAAGGTCAGTTACTTTGATCTTTTACGATGGTTTGTACTACCTGCCGTACAATGTTGGTTTCCACCTCCGACCGCCGAGAGGTTCCTGGCTTCTCCAAAGGTACTTTATTTTCCTTCGCCATCGCCAGTTCCACTTTGGTTTTTGCTTCCTTCATCCTTTGTTTCTCTGTACATGGATCTGGGTAAGTGGCCTTTTTTGCTTGTGCTTTGGTGATCGCCAGTACCTCTTGTTCTTCTACTTCCAGCATGTGGATACCCTTTTGCTTAGGGCATTCGTTATCTTCATGATCGCCTGGTCCACACCACTTAGACAATCTTCTTCCCGAACCTTGACCGTTTTGGCAGTCCCTGGCGAAGTGGCCACATTCGTTGCACTTCCGGCATTGGATCATGGGCTGTCCTTTGCTATCGTACTGTATCTTACATCTCGGACTTTTGTTGCTTCGGTAACCTCTAGGGGATGCATTGCTATTGTACTGGGGCTTTGGTGGTGTGTTCGGCGGTGTCGACGGTTCTCCCTGCGTGAAGAGTACTTGTGCACTTCTGGCTTTTAAGTTGTATGGGCATTCCTTAACGGAATGTCCCATCACTTGGCAGATATCGCAGAATAAGTTCTTGGGACAGTTCGCCTTCATGTGACCTTCCCCATTGCAGTCCGTACACCACAGTTCTTTGGCTTCTCTCATACTCTCCTTGTCGGCCTTCAATTCTTTCATCATTCGCATCATATCTTTCCTGAGTGCTTGTACAGTCTTGGATTCACCGTCGCTGTTGTCCATACTCTCCTCGTCGTCTGTCTTCTTTTTCCCTAGGGAGGATGTTTTGTTTTCACTTTCTATATCCATCGCTCGATTATATGCTTCAGTGTACAAGGATGGAGGTACCACTTTCATTTTCCTTCGGAGCGAGGGAAGCAATCCCTCAATAAACCACCTCTTCTTTAGGCCATCCGCAAGCTGTGACTCTAGTTTCCCCAACAAATCTTTCAATTTCCGATTGTAGGTCCACACACTCTCGTGCTTTCCCTGCTTAGTATTGTATATCTCTGTGACAATCTCGCTATCATCTCGTAAGAGTTTGAACTCTTGAAATGCTTGCTTCAATAATCTCCATGTAGCTTTGTGTGCTTGATCTAATTCAGAGTACCAGTCGATGGCACTATCTCGAAGTGTCGTTGGGAATGCTCTCAGCCACTGGTCCGGATCATCCTGTCTGCTGGCTATCCAGATAGTTTCACATGTCTTACAATGCTGTACTGGATCTTCTGACCCATTCCCCATAAACTTCGGCAGCTTCTGCCGCTCCGGAGTAGGCATCTTTCCCCGCTGTACTCCTTGTGTGTTGGACCCGATTAGACTGGTTTCCCCGCTACGTTCCGGTGCGTCATTTGCACTCTTGGCCACGTACGAGTCACTCCCACGTTTTCCGTCAGCGTCCTCGACACCGTGAGTCTCCTAGGGTTCCCTCTGGTACTCTCTTTGCCTTGGGGTACTGAGCTCAAATCTTCCACTTGTCAGCCGTTCGTCGTCGTCCGAGCGGGACAACTCCCGAAAACGTCTGATGCTACTACTCAATTTATCTTCGTTCTCATAAGGATCATATCTTCCTACGTACGGAGTGCCGAAGGGTTCTCCGTCCCTTCCTTCTGTCAAACTTTGGTGCGCTCGTCCAATGGATGTGTCTATTCTTGTCAGATTTTCATATGTTCTTTTAATACTCTGATTTATTTCAATTAAATCCTCATCCAATTCCTTACCAGCTTGCTTCAGTCTTCTTCGCTGGTTTTCTTGTTCTTGCAGCCTGAGTGATCACCGAACCTTTTCTTCCTGAGTCTCATGCCCGCCAAGTACTTGATTCTTGTCTTTGTTCAGCCGTACGGGCATTTAAAATTTGTTCAGGTGATCATTGCTAATGCTGACTACCAGATGTACGTCTCCGGCTAGTGTCTCGTTCTTCTTCTTCTCGTTTGGTTCTCTCTTCGTAGCGCTGTAGTATTTGCTGCCTTTGGCATTCCCGATTCTCTTTCTCTCGAAGGTCTTGTAGGATGATGAAGTGACGGGCCATCAATCTGGGCATGCGATTGACAAGGTGATCCACCTCGTCATTCACTTCTAGCCTATCCCAGATAACCTCTTCAGGGATCTCCCGCCTGCGGGATTCCCTTCGTACGTGATCTCGTAAAGATATCTTCCACAGATTGACAAGATCTTCAGTCAATAGGTCTTCCCTGTCCTCATTAGCATTAGCATGTACAGGCTCTTCCACCGGTTGACCCATTATGCTGCCATGATGAGTGATTCCCTAGTTCGTTCAGGCAACGGCGCTAAATGTTTTCCCTACGGAATGTAATTCAAGTACTACGTACTACTGAGCAAATTAAGTCATGTGCAAAACATGGAACAGAACAATAGAATAGAAATATATCATGTTTGAACATCAGATGCTTTATTCATTATTAGAAATATCACCATGTACAATCACAGGAGTATCAACAGTGCTATCAACTATGACCATTCACACATAACTTTCCCCCGACTACAACAAACTGAGTACATATAACATTCGGCGGTAGTTAAGTAACCAACTGACACGACGTTTCATAACAACAGTTATCACTAATTGGGACTTGATTACCCGAAAGTACATGACATGTATTATTCCCACTAACTATAGTTTTATTAGCAAATGGCTGACTACGACCAAGGCCGACTACGACTAAGGCTAACTACGACCAAGGCCGATTACGGCCGACTACAACAAAAGTAAAGATATACTACTTACAATGATCAGTTGTGTGAAAAGAACTGGTGCATAGATTGGATCAGATTTGTGAGAGATGTTGTGCATGATAGTGATCAGATTTGGAAGGAAGATTGTGCATGGCAGTAATCAGATTTGTGAAAGAAGGTTATTGTGTGGATAGTAATTAGATTTGGAAGAAGGATATTGTGTGATTTGTAATCAGATTTGCGAGAGGAAGATCCTGTGAAGAAGCATACTATATCAGCCATTGAAGGACTAAGAGGTTGGAACCTCTTACTGGGTTGGAGCTCAGTTTGTGTTGGGGTTGAAGCGTCCAATAGGTTGGAGCCTATCAAATAGAGGTTGGAGCCTCTTGCTGGGTTGAAGTTCAGTTTGTGTTGGGGTTGAAGCTTCCAATAGGTTGGAACCTATATTTTTGTTAAGTAGAGATTGAAGTCTCTAGTAGGTTGGAGCCTACAAGAAGAAGAAGATTAATTTATATAAGCAATATTTTTCCGTGGTTTTCTCCCGCTAGGGTTTCCACATAAATTGTGTGTTTTCATTGTGTCCTTAATTGCTAGATCTTACTTGAATGGTTTTATTGTGATTGGCTAAGTTTTGAAAAGAAAAGAGATTGTTAGATACTGATTCACCCTTCCCCCTTGCCCTCTCTTAGTGTCATCGTGTGCTCATCATACCCATGTGGTACAAGTTTTTGGATGAGTATGTTCATTGACGGGTTTTATACAAGGAGCTTGTGATTGCGATTTATGGATTGGATATGTTTTTGGCATGAGTCCTAATGTTTTGGGTACCTTGGAGATATGGATGCTTGGATGTATTACCATTTGTTGTGGTTGCTATTTCTAGTCATCTGGTATTTTTCTCTGGTAGCGACTTGGAGCCTTTATTTATCACTTGGATTTGATGCTTGTGTTCATTGGATTGGTGCATCTTCACCTTGGCTTGTTCCTTTTTTCCGTCTGTGGCATGTTGGAGGATGAGAGGAGTTCTTGCTTGAGATGGTGGTTACCTTGGATGTTATTGCATGTATCTTGATAGGGCACAAGAGCATGTTGGATATTCATGGGGTTTCGTGGTTGGCTATGATGATTTATTTCATCGATTGACCCTTTGCAATGTATATAACTAGTGGAAGCATGTTGGGAAAAAGTGTTGTACACCTTACATAATGCTTATAATGTAAAAGTAATATTATTTATGGCACACAAGGAATTTAGGGATGTGTGCATCACATGAGTTAGACATTCTTGGGGTCACTTTGTATGTTGTATATAACATTGGGATAAATATTTAATGTGTTTTGCTCATTGGGAAAATATTTAATATTAGAAAAACTTAGTATCAAAAGGGGAGACATGGTTTTGTAAGCTCATGGTATTAGGCACATGGTTTATATAATACCATTTGGTGGTTTTGTATAAGCTTGTTTTTATAAAAGCAAATGCATGAGTAGTTGTTGAGGTTGGCTATCATAACCTTTGGCTTGTTGGCTAAAGTTGATTGAATATTTCTTGTAAATTGCATATGTGAAGAGAGGAAGCATGGATTGGGATGTGTGGTTATATGATTCTCATTTGCTTGTTCACATGGAGTGCAATTAGAGAGCTTGATGTTTCAAAAGCCTGAATGGAGACTTTGCAAGTGTGTTGTAATCTTTGTTCATGAGATAATACATGAGTGTGTGAGTGTTTTTGGTGGCTGGGCTTTTTTTCTTTAGGTTTTCCTAGGTCACATCTTGTGTCATCTTGATGGTATGTTTATCTATTATTTTGCATTGTGGATTTTGAATACTTGTTTGCATATGTTTCTCTGTTGGGGTTATGTGGAAATGGTTATTATTATTGCTTCCTTTCAGATATCTTCTTAACAATACCCCTTCCACATTTACTACTTCTAATAATCTAAGTTTGGTTAATATATAGTCTGAAATAACATGATTCTCATAGTAAAGGCTTTGCAGCTAGTTCCAAATTCATTGAAGCTATGGATTGAAGGGGTTCCTGTTCCATTCCTCACCAGTAAGGTTAATTTGGTATTTGCTATTGTAGTAATTTTGAGTAAACTCATTAATTGGGATGCATATCTGTGACTACAAGATATCTTGATCAGTGTGTCATTGTGGATATTGAATTAATGGAATAAGTTCGTGGGAATAATACTCCCATAATTTGGCTATTTTTTCCATCATCTCCCAAAATAAATCATCCTATAGTACATACACATACACTTTATTAGTTTTGTCTCCATAAAGTTATCCTTAAGTCAAAGAAAGAAACATGAAATATAACAATATTTTTCTGTTGTAATTTCTACCTTTCAAGTTATAAGTATTTGTTTTATTTATTGCTGAATATTTAGTTGAAGCAGAATAAATTATACTTCCATAGTCATATATATGATTTTATTTGATTCCATAAAATTGTCTTCAACCAACACAAGATGCCCAAAAGACTTGCTCTAACATATATGTATACAGGTGTAGCATCCTCTCTATGCCACCAACTATAAACTTCACAAACTGCCATAAAAACAGCTTTTTGCCCCTAAATTATAATTGCCAGTTTCCAGCTTCCAACATTAATAAGCACTCTTCCATTTTTTACTGATTATCTCATTTTTTTGTTACCTCTCAGCAAGTCTTATATCTTCTGAGAGATCCGCTTCAACCACAAGGTCAAAATTGGTAAGCCCTGCAACTAAATGAACTTCAACAATGGATCTGGAGCAGTGGCAATATTAGGAATTGCCAGTTAGCTTATCCAATATAGACATCTACATATAAAGTTATGCCTCCTGGCACATCCCAGAAAAGTATTGCCATAATTAACTCGTGATTTAGTTTGAGCGTTACATTTAGGAACTCAGAGGAGCCAATAAACTTTCTGACAAATGTGGAAGCTAAAAGTTAAAACAGAGGAGCTTCCACAGTTCAGCATGCTGAACTATCCTGCAATAGAAGCACTGCAATAACTCTGTATCTAGGAGGATTTGGAGTCCTAGACTATGACAACTGATACAAGAGCTTGGCATATAGATACTCTGGGATGCAATTATTTCGGAGAGTTTGGAGAAGTGTCCAAGAAGTCCTTGTCAAAGAAGAACAAAGTAAAATAAGTGAACCTAAAGGGACTTTCTGACTGGATTCTCAGATCGGTCTAGCATGATGCCCAGAAGACTCAACAGAAGAACACACATTGTATAATGCCTGGGATGGCTATTTTTTGTTCTTGTGGAATGAAGTAAAAAAAAAGCATTCATGAATGTACAAGGTGCCTACATTAAGGTACAGTATTGGAGGACAACTTGAAGAAATCTAATGAGAACTGTGAAAGAAATATTAATTCCAGAACAAGAAGGCTGGAAGCCAAAATTCAAGATTCCAATCAAATTCTTTTTAAATCAAATAGTTTCAGGAATTTTTGTAAGCAAGCAAAAGCATAAGAAATGTCTTTCAGTGGCAATAGAAATCCGAATTCAGCTTAAAATTAGCATCATTTGCTTTATAAATTACAAGCTATTTAACAAAGCCATAAGTACTGTTCTACCAACCAACAAATCTTAGCCAAAGACACATTCAAACTGAAACTAGTGAACTGTAGCCATAACTATGTCACATCCATTAGCCTTCAAGCTACAACTTAATAGGTAATAATATAAAGTTGATAGCTACAACACATCTAAAGCATATTCATTAAGTGTTGATAAGAAATATGGAGAAATTGCATAGGTCAAGAATACCATCTCCAAAGGATATATTACTTCATGAAAGTATGAAAGTCATATACACCGAAGCATAACTGAAGACTCTTAATTAGCATAGGTGATGTATATACTCTCTACTTACTAAGAATGTTACATCCTCAATCAAGAACATCAAACATAGTGGGCGATGAAAGAGTTTAAATCTCTTACTATAATGTTGTTGAATTTCAAACTTGTGGCTTTAATATTATTAATTGATTCAAATGCCCTCATAACCTACAATGCTTATAGCCTCATTCACAACATGAATAAGATGAGTACAAGAAAAGTATGCATCACATGCTACGAAATCAAGAAAACTCCAGGATAAATAGTTTCTCTTTCTGAAATAAGGGCATGACTTCAACCCTTCAAGCAGGCAGCTAATTAATTTCCTTTTCATCTTTTGTGTAGCAGATAGTACTTTTGGACAGAACAGTAGGATTACCATCCATGATATTGCAATATAGCATATTTCATTTTGACTCTGAATAGGCAGCTGAAAGACCTCTTGATAGCAAAGAACAAAGGTTTCTGCTATCTTGGCTATATTCACCCCATAAAATTGCATTAATTATTTTTCCTATTTTGGCTGAAGATAATTTTGGAAAACAACAAAAATAGATATGATCAATAACTCCACACTTCTCTTCCATCAATGACTGTACTTCACAATCGTCTAGAATTCCATTCAGAAGGCGTAAGCATTCTATGTTGAGGGAAGTGTGAGCCTCCTGAATGTCATAAGATTTCTTTTTGACAAACTAAGGTACAAGCTGGAATGTTCCTACCAGGTGTTCCTACAGGCAAATACTTCAGTTTCCTTTATAAACTACAGGGGTCTTGATGAGGCTTCTTTTATCAATTACCTTTTCCATCATTGTTTGAGCCAAAATTGGACAAAAATGTATGATAAAATAATATAACAGTTTCTTATTCTTGCTATACAAAATTCAGATGTTCTGAAAGGCTATATTTCTTAGACAAATTTGCTACATGGCTTTAAATGCAACAAATAATTAACTCCAGTTTCCTAAACTTTCAAGACAGCACCCACTTTATTTTCTAGCAAGGAAACTACTACTTCATCTGATTTAGTGTATGCTTCATCAATGTTACAAGGATCGTTTGGCACATCCATTTTATTTATTGGAGAGCATTCCTCAATACTGTCTACATCTGGAAAAGACCATTCTTGAGAAACTGTGGCACATTTCTCTTCTCCTTGGTGAAAGTTGTATGACAATAAATATTCTTAAAATCTCATCCATTATTTGTCCATTCTTGGTGCTCAACAGGCTAGTTTATTATTTCCGTTTTAGATGGAATGGTTCTGGAAAGTCCTCTATTTCCTTAAGTATACTGGCACTTCTGAGTTGCTCATATCTTTCCTGGATTCTCTCCATCCAATTCCTATTATGATTAAACTCCTAGTATGCATTATGGATGTGGTGTAGTTTAATTGTTATGTATTTACATGGTTCAAATATTTATATATGTTTGATCTTGTGATGCAGGGTTTGTACTTGCAGGCCCCGAATCTGGTTCTGGTACACACCCGGTTCGGGTTCGTCTGCAAGTACGTGCTGGGTATGCACAGGGTGCGCGCCCAACACTGTGGGTTTGCCAGGGTGCACACACCCGCGCACCCGTGCGAACCCACAGTGCTGGGCGCGCACAGGGTGCACGCCCAACACTGTGGGTTTGCCAAGGTGCGCACACCCGTGCACCCGTGCGAACCCACAGTGCTGGGCGCGCACCCTGTGCGCACCCAACACGAACCCGTGTTTGAAAAAACACAATAAGAACTGTTTTGAAGGGTCAAGACATTGGAAAATTTTGAGATGTCATTTAGTAATGCATTTTACAATGCATGGTTTGTGGGATTCAGTTGATAGCTTGAATTGCAGCTTTTGTTAGATGTTAAACAATTCAATTTTGGTTAGAATTGCAATGAAACTAAATGTAACGTATTCTAGATTCCTTTCTATGTGAAACTCTCCAATTTTGAACGTGATCACAATAAAATTAAAGTTTACTTTAGCATCATAGAGCACGATAAGTGAGAAGATAAACAAACACTGCAATAGGTGATGGGCAGTAATGAATATCAGGTTAATTATACTGTGTATATTTTGAAATCTTTATTTTAATTAAATTCTTAATATTTATCTTTGGCATTTGGCATTGATCAATGATCAAGTATCATACTATGAAATGATTTTGTTTTACAATTTTGTATATTTCTCTTTTTTTTGTATATATATACACACACACGTACCCTTACGTACCCAAATCCCTAAAAAAAATTTTCACGTACCCACATACCGGGTTCTCGTACCCGCATTCGTCCCCTAACCCGAACCGGTAACTTAGGTTTGATCATATGAATTATATTCCAATATTATCTAACATGATTATAGGACCTAAACCAAGGTTTATCTTTCTTCAAGCATTTAATTGGTAAGTTAAAACCCTAACTACACTAAACTTGTGATTCTAGGGCAAGGTTTAGGGCAATCCCAAAAGGGAACATTACAGTTGGCAAAAGGGCTATCTGATGGATCACCAAAATTAGTTTCATCCAAGAGGATGGAAAGAATTTTTAGACATGGACAAGGAGAATGGGTTGCACAATGCATGATTCTTTGACAAGTACTCTTCCCAAGGGAAAACTATACACATTGACATCCAACCTATATTAAGGGAGCACAAAAGGGTGTTTGAAGACATTCCACAAGGACTACCGCCAAAGAGAGGCTTTGAGCACACCATTGAATTAGAGGAAGGGACAAAACCTGTTATTACCACACCTTACTGTCACCCACGGGGATATAAAGAAGAAATTGAGAAAGTCATAAAGGAGTTATTGGAAATGGGACATATCCAACCTAGTTCTAGTCCTTTTTCCTCCTTTGTTGTACTAGCAAAAAAGAAAGATGGCACCATGAGAATGTGCATTGACTATAGGGCACTTAATAAAAAATCCATTCAAAACCGATATCTCATCCCTAGGGTTGATGAACTAATCGATGAACTTCATGGAGCAGTATATTTTTAAAAAATTGATCTACATTCAGGGTACCATCAAATAAGAGTAAGAGCAGAAGATGTTTCCAAGACAACTTTTAGATGCCATTATGGACACTTTGAATTTCTTGTCCTACCTTTTGGACTAACCAATGCCCTTGCCACCTTCCAATCATGTATGAATCACATCTTTAGAAAACAACTAAGGAAATTCCTCTTAGTTTTCTTTGACAATATTTTAATCTATAGAAAAACTTGGGAGGAAGACTTAAGACATATAGATGAAGTACTAGGAATACTTGAACAACAATCCTTATTTGCCAAACTCCCCAAGTGTGAATTCGGGATGGAAGAAATTTTGTACTTAGAACACAAAATCAGCGGTCAAGGTGCAAGCATTGATGAAGAGAAGATTGAAGCCATAAGGAGTTGGCCAAAACCAAGAACCTTAACACACCTAAGAGGATTATTAGGACTTTGCAACTACTATTGAAGATTCGTAAAGGGTTTCTCAAAGTTGACGACACCATTGACCGACTTAACCAAGAAGGGTGCATTCACTTGGAATGAAAAGGCACAACAAGCTTTTGAGAAACTTAAGGAAGTAATGAGCTCCTATCCCGTCCTAGCGATTCCAGACTTTTCATTACCATTTGAGTTAGAATATGATGCTTCTGGCAAAGGCATTGGAGTGGTATTAATGCAAAACATACATCCTATTGCCTTCGAAAGTAGGAAACTAAAAGAAACCGAAAAAAGCTATTCTATTTATGAAAAGGAGATGCTAGCAATCATGCATGCCTTACCTAAATTTAGGCAATACCTAGTTTGTGGGAAATTCATTGTAAGAACTGATCATAACAGTCTAAGATTCTTCCTCAACCAAAAGGATCTAATCCTAGACAACAAAAATCAGTAAGATTCAAGCCTATGATTTTGATATCGAATACATGAAGGGGAAAAACAATGTTGTAGTAGATGCCTTGTCCCGAAGACCCCATTTGTGCTCTATCGCAAGCATCACCGCAGATTGGAAGAACTCCATCATTGCCGAATACATTAAAGATCCAGTGACATTCTAGAAGGGAATATGCCAAATGAAGAATATAAGGTGGTGGAAGAACTTATCTCATACAAAAATAGGGTATTCCTTGTACCAAACTCCAAGATGAAGGAAAAGATCATTCGGGAATACCATGACAATCCTCTAGCAGGCCACCAAGGGTACTATAAGACTTACAAACAAGTAAGGGAAAAATACTCCTGGAAGGGTCTCAAGAAAGATGTCGTTAAACATGTTCAAGAATGCATAACTTGCAAAGAAACAAAGCAGAACAAACCCACCCAGCAGGTCTCCTACAACCACTATCCGTTCCCAATCAAAAGTGGGAGAGCGTCTCTATGGATTTCATAACCGGACTCCCAAGAGGACAGGGTAAAGATTGCATATATGTGGTGGTGGATTGCCTTACCAAATATGCACATTTCATGGCATTATCCACCAATTATAGGGTTCCCCAAGTTGCCGATGTCTTCTTCAACGAAGTCTTTAGATTACACGGCCCCCTTAGAAACATTGTCAGTGATAGAGATAGCCGATTCCTTAGCCTATTTTGGCAAGAACTCTTCCAACTAGCAAGGACGAAACTCACACCAAGCACAAGCTACCACCCCCAAATTGATGGACAAACGGAAATTGTAAACAAATGGATAGAACCCGGATAAGTTAAAATTAGGGTTTCCTAATTTTGGAATTAGATGTAGTTTTAATGGGTTCAAGGGCTTCGCAATATGCATTCAGGATCTATTTTTAGTGGTTGAGCAGGTTGGTTGACTTCTTGGAGACTTCATATTGTCTCGGAGAAATAAGTTAAGTCATTCCACGTTTTAATTATTATATTTTAACGTTGACCTTGGCCTAGAGTTAATGACTTAATGTTGTGTTTAAAAAGTGGTCATTGAGGGTGGCGCCCTCATTAAAAGAATATTATAATTATTGCTAAGTCAAAGCAGGGATTATGATGGGCGCATTTATCAAAGTTTGATGTTTTAATTAAAATATCATTTATTAAGTCTTGAAGGAGAAAGTGCGTCCAATCTTGAGGAGAATGAGTTTGACCTAAAAGCAGATTTTAGGGTTTTGCAAAGTCAATTGAAAAGTTATAAAGAGGAGTCTTGGTGCATCATTTGGATCATCTTGGAAAATACACCGTTATGCTGCCGGATTGATTCTGGATTGCTTCGAGGGATGAAGACCTCCTAGTTTGGGCATCGCTTCATGTTTGCAAGACAACATCTAGTGGTGATTTATTGTACTGTGAGTTGCATTTGATTTGTGCATTGTTAACGTCATTGTAATCCTTTAGTTTCTGTTTTTGCATTTTAGAGGTATTCTTTGAGTTGCATTTAGTGACAGCAGATTTCTTGTTTCATTCATATCTCAAAAAAAGACAAAAAGATAGTTCTGGGTAGTCTCTTATTGCATTGGTCTATCATAGGCGTCCATTTCCTCCAGTTTGCAGAATTTATAAAGCTTTCATTTATTTTCTAGAGAAAATCGCCCTTTCCCTAGGCCGTACTTTTCTGTTTTGCATTGGGATCTGTGCAAGTTTCATTAAGGGTTTCAAGATCAGTTTTCAGTGTTGGAATTTGGTCGCCATTGTTGTTAGAGTGTATTGCATTTGATTTCGTGTTATTCCGAGGAGTTTTGTGAGAGTTATGTGCAACTGAGTATTTTCTAAAGCTGCTGGTTTGAAACAGCAAAATACAGATTTCTGGTTATTCAAGAAAACAGCAGTGTTATTTCTTATTCATTGTGAGATTTTTGTGTGGCATATTGAATCAAGCCAACGAATTGATGATGGTATTGTAATGGTTGATAAATCCAGCTCTAATCTCTTGACAGGCGTATTATATTCATTTGTAAACTGACCAGTAGTACTGGCAGTCCTTCTTGCTTGTTTAAATCTGGTTGTAACTCTAAATCTCACTCACGTTATTGTAATAGTTAGAACTCCGCCCTATGGTAGCTACTGCCTACTCTGGGTAGCAAGCACATTCTGGGTGTCGAGTAGTTTCCTTTCTCAGCATTTATCTTTCATTTGTTTTGTATTCACTCCGATATGGTCAAGGAAGCACATACTTGACGTTGAGTTCCTTTCTGCAATTAGCCGACCAATGCTCAAGGTTAGAGTTACTTAAGCAGTTTCATTTAGATCCACCAATGCTCGCCATCATCGGACTGGTTAGAGTTGCTATAATCTAACCTTAACGGGTTGAGTTAATTGAATATATTTCATAAACAAATGGATAGAAGGATATTTAAGGAATTATGTTATGGGTCAACAAAATGCATGGATCAAGTGGTTGCACCTTGGAGAATATTGTTATAACACCACACATCACATGTCAATAGGGATGAGTCCCTTCAAGGCCTTGTATGGATATGAGGCTACCTCATTTGGAAGTTTGATCCTCCAAGGAAGCCATGTACCAGGAGCAAAGGACTTTGTGCAACAAAATCTGGATATTATGAAGACACTCAAAGATAATCTACATCAAGCCCAGAATCAACAAAAGATTTATGCCAACCGGAACTGAACTGAAAGAACATTTGATGTTGGGGATTTGGTTTTCCTAAGGCTACAACCTTATAAGTAGTCATCGATCAAGGAAAGTGGAGCCGAGAAGCTTAAACCCAAATTATATGGACCCTATAAAATTTTGAGAAGAATAGGAGAGGTTGCCTATGAATTGGAACTACCAGCTAATAGTAGGATTCATAATGTCTTTCATGTCTCTTGTCTCAAAAAGTTGCTAGAACAATATGTTGCTCCATGCTCAGAATTGCCTCCATTGGATGATGAAGGTAAGTTGATTTTGGAGCCTAAGATCATTCTTAATATGAGGGAGAAGAAATTAAGAGACAAAACTATCCCTGAATATCTGGTTAAATGGAAAGGGCTTCCTGCGGAAGATGTAACTTGGGAGGGTGCCCAGATTTTTTATCATCCAAATTTGAAATTGCTTGAGGACAAGCAATCTTGGGTGGGGAGGACTATCATATTTCCGACATAATCCCCCTTAGATAAAGACAAAGCTAGATTAGACAGCCAATTCGTCTTATTCAAGTTTTTGTCTTATTCACAAAAAGTTGTGAATAAAGACAAAAGGGCACAAAAGGAGATTAAGACAAAGAAGTGATCCCTTTTATTACTGGCGGTGATTCCTTAAAGAAGAATTAACAAATATATAACTAAGAAAAAAGGTAGTGCTTGGGAGGAGTATGACAAGGCAATGCTTGAGGGATGTGTCCCTTACTGAGGGACAAGTAGATTGAACAGGGATGTCTCTTTCTCTCCATCATGGGGTATAAAGGGAGGGATATTTTCCAAAGGAAAAGGGCATCAAATCATCTTTAGAAAGATATTCAGAAACACATCAGTAGATTTAAAAATAACAAAAGGCAACAAGAGCAGATTTAAGCTAATCATCTGCACTCAGCAGATAAGGGCAGAATCAGCAATAAATATACTTGCATCTTAGAATATAGCAGATTATATTTTTGCAAGCATTGTGGTATGCACTATAATGTATATTGTGAATGATGATATGTTTATTAATATCTATGGAATTGGATAAATATTGTTGTGTTTGTAATTCCCTCCAAGCAACCATGGGAGAAGTAAGGGGAAGCACGAGTAGGGTGAGCAGATACTAGATTGCTTTCTAATTAGACCACCTCATGTGGATGACTAGGGATTTGCCACTTGCGGCCAAGGGGGTGAGTGACCGCTCTTAGGCTTAGGAAGAGGAATTTACAGGCCTCCTATTGCAGCTTTTCCCAATCTCTACATGGATTGGTTGCTGGGAAGGATTCAAGGAATCTCAATCATAAGAGGGATGGATAAGGCAACATGGATAGGGAATGCAGATACAAGTTTACCCACTAAGTAGACCACTCCATGTGGATGACCAGGGGTTTGCCACTTGGGGCCAAGAGGGATGGTATATCCACTCTTGGGCTTAGTTTGGATAGCTTCGGGCGGACTTATCATGTTTCCCATCCAATTCCTATTATGATTAAACTCCCACTATGCATTATGGATGTGGTGTAGTTTAATAGTTATGTATTTACATGGTTCAAATATTTATATATGTTTGATCATATGAATTATATTCCAATATTATCTAACATGATTACAGGACCTAAACCAAGGTTAATCTTTCTTCAAGCATTTAATTGGTAAGTTAAAACCCTAACTCCATTAAACTTGTGATTTGAGGGAAAGATTTAGGGCAATCCCAAAAGGGAACATTACACTGTAAGAATTCAAAATCTTTTTATGAGGTGTTGACTGAGCTTATCGAGAATCGAGTTTGCCCAACCATTTCTGCACAAACTCTTGAATGGCAAAATCTTTGTACTAAAGAATTTTTTACATTGGAATATATAATATAGAGGGGCTCATGCATATGGTCTTTCTTCGTGTGGAAGTCACATAATACATGACAAAGATGGAGATGATTTGGA
Source organism: Sequoia sempervirens (assembly GCA_007258455.2). NCBI lineage: Eukaryota > Viridiplantae > Streptophyta > Pinopsida > Cupressales > Cupressaceae > Sequoia > Sequoia sempervirens. Next base: position 24,364 of record VDFB02346715.1, read on the forward strand.
AATAGTTCTCCTTATGCATATTGTTCGAATCCTATATGCTGCTGCAATTCTAAGACTTGCGCCATTAAGGAGAAAGAGTTTTACAATTATTCTTGATGTAATATCAATGGGGTAAAATACATTATTTAAGTTGCTTCTATTCCCAGCATAGTTGCCATTATTTATTATTGTTGATTAGGTTTGTTTTGTGATGTAGTCATGATTAAGGGGTCTTACCAGATCACCCAGTCATGCAGCCAAACACACAGTTCATAAAATAACACATTCCTCTCAAAACAAAACACTTTTATTCATGTGCATCAAGAGTGTTTCAACTTACATTCATATTTTCCTTCATACATGCCCCTTTACATTGGCATTGCTATTCAGCCTTACATACATGAACTAAACCAAAAGGTTTTCCAAACCCTCATGTTGAAACCCTCTGCAATCCTTAAAAACGAATTTTGTTGTTTTTGGATTTGATTGTGTGCAAGTTTTTGAATCAATGTTTCGGATCACACTCCATGATCCATCATCAGGATAATGGATCATAGAGTGTAATCTGAAATGTTGATTCAAAAACTTGCACACAATCAAATCTAGAAACAACAAAACTTGATAATATGGATTGTGGAAATCTAATAGCATAATAGCATTGATCCTTAAAAATTGTAGAAGAAGTTGTCCAGAAGAAGTTGTTTCTCCAAGAAAGAAATGCCAAATTTGCAGAAGGTGGCAACCACTCCATGTTTTGGAGTGATGGGATACGTGACAAGCCTCCATTCGTCCTTAGGATTCATGGGCAAGTAGTTAAAACCGTCTCTGACACCTTTTCATACAGTTGTGGAAAATTGAAGGGGTTCTGCCATACATCATGTGGAGAAATTGCGGCCATCAAGACGTCGTGAGAGAGCACGGGTCATCAAGACATGTCCTTATGCTAGAAAAGTTTCACCTTAGGTCTTCAATTCATGTGCAAAAAGAAATTGTGGAAGTTTGAATGGTCTTTGGACGTTGTGAGATTTCATAGTGTAAGTGGGCAATATCCACATGGTGATGAAAGTTTCACAATACCAGGTTTTGCGAGAAATCATGGGTCATTGGGATGGGGGAAACTGATTGTCATCGAAATGCGTGGGAAATTTTATGGTCATTGGGATGCAGGAAATTGATGGTCATTGGGATTTGTCTGGTTCACTTGAGGAGTTACACATCAGCTTATTTGCCTTCAATTATGCGGGTAAGTTGGGGGCCATGTGGACAACTACAAGTTTTGCAATCACAGACTTTGCAGGGAAATGAGGGGCATCGGGAATTTGTGGGAACACGAGGGGCATTAGGATAAATTCGGTAGTGCATGGAAGTTTTGTAGGTTTCATAGAGGTCAGAAGTTCCACAAGCAACGAGGTAAACATGTATTAGCGGTTGGCAGAAGAGTGAAGTCCAAAGGGACTTAGTGGGGATTTGGAGGGGATCCAAATAAGGCCAAAAGTTCTGCAAGTCTAGTTGCAGGACAAAACTCCACAACTCCATAACTTGCTCCCTTTTGATCAAAACTTCACCAAACTTGAAATGTGAGTACCCATTTGGTTCTTCTTCAAGAGGAATTCTTTTGTTGGCCCTGAATGCACAATTTTTTTTTCAGAATTTGATCATCCACTCTTGCAAGGAAAACAACGACAGAAAACAGTGAAACTCTTTTTGGGGACATAGGATTGTTTGTGGACTCGGATGCTCCTACATTTTGTGACTTCTGAGTCTTTGCCTACATCCCTAGGGCAGTGGCTTTTAGGGTGGCCGCCACCTTTCACCCTCTTAATTGTTAATATTATATTAGATATGGCAGGTTGGTGGACACCTTTTGGATCAATATTTTAGTATTATATCAGATATGACAGGCTGTTGTTTTTTGTTTAGTTCTTTTATTATTATTTTTTTTAATCTTTTGGCTACCTATAATATTTAGAATATTTTAATATTTCTTTTTCCAGCTCATTGGGAAGGGGAACATGACAACTCCTTGTTGATGAATGGTAGCTTAGGTCAGATATAAACGATGATTGCTATAAAGCATCATCATCATTTATATAAGATCAAGTGCCCTTCGTGATTAATATTTCCAGAAATAAGTAAAAACCGAATTTTATAATGCATGTATAAAATCGAATTTTCATAAATGATGTTCAAAATTCGCATTTGGAATTCACATATATATTCGCCATGTGTGAGGGTGTATGTATATACTAAAGTTGTTTAAACCGAATGTTTATCGGCTGTAAGTGAAACCCACGCGCCCAAAGGGACACGTCCCTTGAGCGGACGTGTCTCTACGTGTGGAGACACGTCCTCTCAAGAGACGCATCCCTTGGAAGCGGGTCTCCTTACATACAAAAGGTGATTCCTCTATTGATATGCATAATATAGAAATCGATTAATGTTCTGCATTCAGCACATTCAGGAAAACAAATCTGGAAATCGCAAATCTGACTTAGAAATTTTTGTAGAAATATGTAACTTAGAATCTCTTTAGAACCCTTAGTCTCTCTCTTTGTTGGAAGATTTGTTTACATTTACATGGTATCAGAGCGAGGTTGTGTGAATCCAAAACAAATCTAAAATCAGTTTGCTCTAGAAAAATTCGTATTTTCTAAAATTCGAATTCACATAACATTCTTCATAATGTCAAGTGCGATCAGATTTGAAGATCGCCTTGTAGGAGCAGACAACTTCACATCATGGAAATTTAGAATCATGATGATCCTTAGAGAGAATAAGCTAGACTCACTTGTGAGAGAAAATATGAAGGAATCAAAGTCTGAATCTGAGAAAACTCAATGGATAGAAAACAATGAAAAGGCCATGAAAATCCTAGTAGATGCAGTTAGGGATCATATAGTGCCCATCCTAGCAAAACATGAAACTGCATACCATATGTTCAAATCTCTTGAGAAAACTTATGAGATCAACAACACCTGCAGGATTCTTGCATTAAAAAGGCAAATCAACAATGCTCAAATAAACAAAGGAGAGTCCATTAATGCATACTTCATGAGGATTATTGAACTGAGAGATCAATTATCCACAATTGGATATCAGATTGATAGCAAAGAGTTAACTCTAATTGCACTAGGAGGCCTACCAAACTCATGGGAGTCATTTGTTCAAGGAATAAGTGCAAGATCTAAACTCCCTAACTTTGACAGGCTAAGAACTGACTGCCTTCAAGAAGAAACAAGACTATCCTCAAAAGAAAACAAACAGAAAAACATAGATGAAGACATTCATGTACTCAACACATCGTCTAATAAAAGGAATAAGAAAAACTCCTACAAGAAAAGATCTTTTAAAAGAAAGAAATTCCAATGGAAAGGGATCTTCTAAAAAGAAAGACATCTCTCAAGTACAATGCTTTAGATGTGATCAATATGGCCACTATGCAATGAAGTGCCCTGACATATCAAAGCAACAAGCATCTTTTGCCAAAGTAGGAAAGACAAATTCAGATCATGAATCTGAGAACTTTGTGTTCTATTCAGCCTTATCTAGTCAAGTATCTAACAATATCAACAACTGGGTAATTGATAGTGGTTCTTCGAGGCACATCACAGGGTTTAGAGAACACTTAGACACTATGACTGAAGAGTCTAATGAAGATGTAACAATTGGGGATGACTCCACACATCAAGTAAAAGGGGTTGGAACTTGTTCCATCACATTGAAATCTGGTCTCTCCCTTCAACTCACTGGAGTCTTATTTGTACCTGGTATAAAGAGGAATCTCATATCCATCTCTGCACTTGAAGACAATGGTTATAGAGTTACCTTTATGGATGGGAAAGTTCTAGCATGGCCTAAGAACTCAACAATCAAGAAAGCCCAAATCATAGGTGTGAGACAAGGGTACCTTTACAAACTATGCACTGAAGTCAAACAAGCCCTTACCCTTGACACCTTTGATTCAAATGAGATCTGGCATAGAAGATTAGGACACCTTCATTTCCGTGCCCTACCTTCTGTAGAAAAACTTGTGACAGGCTTACCTAAGTTAAAATCATCTCATGAAGGAACTTGCAAAGGTTGTGCCTTAGGAAAGAATACAAAGGGGTCCTTTCCCAATAGTTTGAGCAAAACCCTAAATGTGTTAGAATTGGTTCACTCAGACTTATGTGGACCCATGTCTGTACCCTCTACCCTCTAGGAAGCAGGATTTCTTTCACTTTGTCATGATTTCTAGAAAAACCTGGGGATCTATTTCCTTAAGTGTAAAGAGTCATTAGAAATCCTCAAAAGGTTCAAAGAGTTTAAAGCCCTCGCTGAAAACTTCTCCGGAAAGAAAATAAAAACCTTAAGGACAGACAATGGGAAAGAATACACCTCTGAAATTTTTAAAGAATTTTGCATAAGTGTTGGGATTAAGAGGGAGTTCACAGTTGCCTACAACCCTCAACAGAATGGGGTTGCTGAAAGGAAAAATAGAACCATTGTAGAAGCTGCTAAAGCAATGTTGCTGGACCAAAACATTGAAACCTCTTTCTGGGCAGAAGCCTCTAGGATTGCTGTCTATATTCAGAATAGATGTGCTCATTCTCATCTCGATAACAAAACTCCTGAAGAAGCCTTTACCGGTTTAAAACCTGACATTAGTCATTTTAGGATTTTCGGCTATCCTGTCTATATTCATGTGCCCAAAGAGAAGAGATTCAAACTAGAACCTTCTGGAAAGAAGGGAATATTTGTGGGTTATAGTGAAACCTCCAAGGCCTATAGGATATTCATACCCGGGCATAAACAAATTGAATTGAGCAGAGATGTCATCTTTGAAGAAGACATTGCATTCAAGAGGGCAAGATGTTCTAGTGAGACAGAAACCTATTCCCCTAGAGTACTTGAAATAGAACCTGCTCCTGAGATTCAGAGGGAGCATCATGAGGAAGTGCCAAATGAACTTCTGTCTACTTCAGATGAGAATACAAATGACTATGGTAGAAAGAGGCCACTTTGGGCTAGAAAGATGATCAAAGAAGCTGAGAATCATGCAGCACCCAAAGGAACGTTTAGGGAAAGTAAAAGACCCAAACGGTTCTCTAGCTATGTTGCTCTAATGAACAACATCATAAATTCAGAACCTATCAGTGTTACAAAAGCCTTCAGACAGCAAGCATGGAAAGATGCAATGACGGAGGAATATCAGTCCATTCTAAAAAATGATGTATGGGATATAGTGCCTAGACCAAAAGAGAAATCTGTTGTCTCTTCCAAATGGCTCTTCAAAATCAAGCATGCTGCTGATGGCAGTATAGAAAAACATAAAGCACGTTTTGTGGCAAGAGGTTTTTCTCAAAAGGAAGGCATTGATTACGAAGAAACATTTGCACCTGTTGCCCGTTACACATCAGTGAGAGCAGTGTTAGCCATTGCAGCAGCTAAAGGTTGGAAGATCCATCAAATGGATGTGAAAACTGCCTTCTTGAATGGAACCATTGAAGAAGAAGTCTATTTGGAACAGCCTGAAGGTTTTGTGATACATAAACCTGACTCACATGTATGCAGACTGAAGAAAGCTCTCTATGGACTTAAACAGGCTCCCAGGGTCTGGTATGAAAGAATTGACAGCTATCTCTTGGGATTAGGATTTTCCAAGAATGATGCTGACTCAAATCTCTACTTCAAGGTAATCAAAGGTGATATGCTAATAATTATTTTATATGTTGATGATCTGCTGATAATAGGAGAAGATCACCTCATTGCTCAAGGGAAGCAGGATCTAATTTCTGAATTTGACATGAAAGACTTGGGCATTCTTCACTACTTCCTAGGTTTAAAAGTATGGCAGAAATCAGAGGGCATTATACTAAACCAAGGGAAGTATACTATTGATATTGTGAAAAGATTTGGAATGTTGGACTGTAGACCGATGTCTACACCTATGGAAACCAACCTTCACAAATTGAAAGAAGCAGCAGCAAAATCCAAGAGTGTAGATCCAACCCTTTACAGACAAATGATTGGATCCTTGATGTATCTGGTTAACACCAGACCTAATATTTGCTATGCAGTGAATGTTCTCAGCCAGTTCATGTGTGAGCCAAAGGAAATTCACTTAATGGCTGTAAAACATATTTTGAGATATCTTCAAGGCACTATTGGATATGGTATTCTTTACAAGAATGATCAACTAGATCTACATAGGTACTCTGATTCAGATTGGGTTGGAAATGTAACCGATCGTAAAAGCACATCAGGATGTTGCTTCAGTTTAGGATCAGCTATGATCTCCTGGATTTGCACAAAACAATCTTCAATTGCACAAAGCTCAATAGAAGTTGAATACATTGCAGCCTCAATGGGAGCAAGAGAAGCAGTTTGGCTTCGTAAATTGCTTGTGGGACTCTTTGGTGAGCCCTTGAATCCTACAATTATTCATTGTGACAATCAGAGTTGCATCAAACTCTCTGTAAATCCTGTCTTTTATGATAGATCTAAGCACATTGAGATCCCCTATCATTATGTAAGAGATATGGTGGAAAGGAAAGTGATTCAGTTGGAGTATATTAGTACAAATGATCAAACTGCAGACATTCTCACCAAGCCTCTCTCCCAATCAAGGTAGAGCACTTCAGGAAGAAACTTGGTATGGTTGAAATGTAATTTGTTATTTATGTTTGAAATACAAATTGTTTATAAAATTGTACTAATATATAAAGATGTTTAATGTGTAAACTCTTTTGTCATGTGTGTGACTCCATGGGCCTACTCCTATGTACATTATTGAAAGGTGACGATCTTTCTAATAATGAACACTTGTATTTGACATTGTAAAGTGACGACTCTACAATGACAAACTATCATGATAGATATCATGTGACTTGATATCTGTGGACATGTCATGATAGTATCTCTTGGACACCTTGATGGATATCATGGGACTTGATATCATCTGAAGATCATTGTGATCCTTAAGAGATAATCATGGTGGATATTGTTTGCCTACGGAATGTAATTCAAATCTTGCGTACTACTGGCAAACTAGTCATGTGCAGAACATAGAATAAAACAATAACCAGAAAGATATCATGTTTGAACACCAGAAACTTTATTCATTATCAAAAATATCATGTACAATCATAGAGTATCAGCAGTGCTTAACAATATAACCATCGGCACATAACTCCCTTCCGACTATCCCAACAGACTACATATAATGTTCGGTGGTGGTTAGATAACCAACCGACACGACATTTCATAACAACATTAATATTAACATTAACATTAATCTGAACATGACTACCCGAAAGTACATAACATTATTATTCTTACTAATCTATAGCTTTATTAGCAATTGGCCGACTACGACCAAGGCCGACTAACACAAAAGTAAGCTATGCTATCTACATCATCCCCCCCACAAAGGAAGTCGTCTTCCAGATGACATACATATAGAAAGACAAGTTCAATGAGAAGTAGGGGGAAGTGAGTGCCTCCCTGGATGCATAGATGACGTCGGAGTAGTAGAAGAATGCTCTGCTCGCAGTCGCCTCACCTCCTCGGTATGTGTGCGAAGCTGCCGATCGGCCAGTATCTCCCTCTCCCTCGCAGCCTTTACCATACGGGCTGCCTCCATCAGTTGGCTTTTTGCCTTCTCCGCCTCTGCACTCTTGGCCGCCAAATCAACATCTTTTGCAGCCAACTGATCTTCCAATGCTTTTACTCACTGCTCCCATGCTTCCTCTTTCTGCTTTGCTTACTCCTGCAAGACGGCCACCCGAGGCTCCAAGACTTCCAATCGAGCTCCCCTCTCACTGGCAAGCCGAGTTTGTTCGGCCAAGTCATTCTGGATGTTCCTTATGGTAGCAGTGGACTCCTCCTTAACCCTCTCTCTATGTGATATAAGCTTTCTAGAACCCCTGCGTCTCTCCCTGCTAGTCTCGGTGGTCGACCCCGCCAGGCTCGCATCATTGCAGGAGTCTCTCCTGCTGGCCACTCCTCGCCGAATATCCGTGAGAACTCAGTCTCACACCCCATCTGTACGAATCCTCGGATGCGCTGAACTTCCTGGCCCACTAGAGGAGATCGGCCAATCCTGAGGTCTCTGGAAACCTGTCCCACTCGGATCATTAACCTGCCCATATGCTCTAGCTCCTGTACATATCGTTGCACCGTGCCTAGTGGGTCTGATGGGTCTAGTTGTGACATCTCCACAACGAATCCCTCCGTGGAGTCACCCTTCTCGTTCTCATCATCGCCGGGAGTTGTAAAAGGTTCTGTCTCCTCCCGGGGCGGTTCCCCGACTATCTGCTGAGGCTCATGTATGGCTGTCCCTGGCTCCTCTTCTGTTCTAGCCTTAGGGTGTGCAAGTGCGTCCTCGACAAGTCTGACCGTCTCACTTTGCTGAGTGTGAACGACTGGCCCTTCCTCATCCCCAAGTCCCTCCGAGGGACTCTTCTCCCGCTGCTCTCGCTGCTCAGCCACTTCTAAGGTGAGGCCTACTGATCCCAACCAGCTATCAATCTGGGCTACCCCAGGTGCTCCTGGGGCTGGGGTAGTCTCCTCAGTGGCCGCAATCGTTCCCCGAGTTCCTGCTACTGAAGTTGCCACTCCTGATGCTGCCGAGCCTGGCAGTGGTGTAAGGGAACAGGCCGTTGGCAATATCTCGACAGAGGCAGTGGAACCTGCCGATACAGTGGCTGCCCCTTGTGATGTCGTCGTGGCAAGTGGTGCCCATCCTGGCGATGCACTAGGCAATGAGGCAGCTACCCTCAACATTCGCCCGACTCCAACTGGCGAAACAGGAAGAGTGAATGTCACTGAGTGTGTGTTCTCCCTGGCTGGCGGTGCGGGAAGAGTAAACCCTGCTGGCTGCAACAATGGTATGTCGATCTCCCCTACTTACTGACCACCGATGGCGACGGACACCTCCTCATCGACCGGTGGACTAGACTCCGAGGACGAGGAAGATAAATCAATGGGCTCATCCCTGTCCGATGCATCACTCTGTTCAGAGGCCTACTCCGCTGATGTCTCCTCTTCCACCGATGCCTCCTTCCGTTTTCTCTTCTTTCCTGAAGCCATGCCCTCGCTAGCTTGCTTCGCTTCCAGTTCAGACCAGTAAAATACTGTCGGCAACCCGGGATCCAGGTGAGTGAGTGGCTGCAATCGACCCCATTTGTCTTTGGGCACTTGCGTGTGGACGGCATCGAGGAAAAGAGCTATAGCATGGTGGGTCATATAAAAAGCTTTATGCCTTTGTGATAAAAAATCCTGCATCCTCTCGGCAAGTAACCTCGCCCAGTTGTATACTCGGCCGACGCGGAGTCCGACCATGTAGTCCACCATCCATATAGCAATATCGGATGCTTGGCTGGCACCTGTGAGTCGGCATTTCATTAGATCCAGCAAGCACTTCCATTCCGCTGTTGCCAAGTAGTGTTTCCGGAGACCTCTATTGCCAGCATTCCATATGGTATTCTCTTCCTCCGGTGTCAAATCACTTCGACACACCTGTTTGATCAATACTTCCTTGTGCTCCTGTGTCATCTTCTTAGGTTTGTTAACCCCTATTCTAGAAGCTGGTACGCCAAACACTCGCTCGAAGTCCTGTGGCCAAAATGAAATGGTAACTGGGCAACCTCTGTAATCAATTACCGATTTGTAAGTATGCCTGCAGTAATTGTCTACTATCGCCCTCAGCCACGGCTCGAACTCCCGAGAATTGAAGAAGGGTACTAGCACAGCTTTGTCTACCCGAGCATGCTTCAATGCAATCTTCAGAGAGTGGTCATCGGCAGTGCTTCGCCACCACTGTTTGCACTCATTGCCAGTAAGATTCTCCCATGACATCGTCTCATGATCAGCCTCCATCTTCTTCCTCTTTCCTGCCGAGGCTATCTTCGGCCTATGCTGCACAACCTTCTTGCCTTTGTCCATTTTTCTATCAGTTCGGCGATTCCAGCCGATTTATAACCTCCAAAACGGTTACCGAAACTGCCGAGACTATCAAAACTGCCAAACTCTGGTAACTGCCGTACCCAATAAACCTGAAACTGCTGAAATTGGAAAGGCTGTACGCCCTGAAGGACTTGTACCTGAATGAGCCGTACGACTTGAAGAATCTGTACTTGAGATGGTCGTACGATCTGGCAACTTTGAAAAATCCGCACGCTTTGAAGGATTGATGAGTTCTGTATGATTTGCAAGGGCAATGAGGGTCGTACGACTTCAAAGAACAGTGAGAGCCGTACGAGTTCAAGGAACAGTGAGGGCCGTACGACTTCAAGGAACAGTGTAACCCGCCCACTCTTGCTGAACAGTGGAGGCTGTACGATTTGCAGGAGTTGGAAAATCCGTATGACTTGAAAACCTTGGCAGGTTTGTACGATATGAATAGTTAGGAAGGGCCGTACGACTTGAGAACTTGGCGAATGTTGTAGATTCCGTACGGCCTGGCAACTTTGGGAAATCCGTACGACTTGGCTTATTTGTGGAATTCATACGACCTGAAGACTTGGTGAATTCCTTGCGACCTGGATACTCTGCGAATTCTGTACGACCTGGAGATTTTGCAAATGCCGTACGGCCTGTAGATCTTGCAAATGCCGTATGACCTTGGGTTTCTGTGAATTCCGTACGTTTTCCACACTTGATAAATATTGATGATGCCGTACGGTCTTCTTCCTTGTGCTTGACCAACGCTGAGGGTGCCGTACGATCTCCTTCCTTGTGCTTGACGTGCCTCTTCTATTGATAAATCCGTACAGACTTCTCCCTTTGTGATTTCGCTGTATTTTTCCCTTTCTCCAAGCTATCTCATCTTTAAATGGCCGTACTATAGTTGTGATTTTTATTTTAATAGTCCTCTTTATTTTAACATTCTTTTTCTTGTCCACTTCGAACTTGTCCAAACTTGCTAATTTATTTTTTAATTTTTCCTCTTTTCTTTTACTTTTCTTTTCTCTTCTTTTTTCTCCTTTTTTAATTTCTTTTCGAACTTCTTTCATATTTCTTTTATTTTTTTGATATCTTGTAGCTTTTTTCCTTTCTATTTTTATTTTTTTCCACTTCTGTTCATTTTCTCTCTCCTCCCTTCTTTTGTCTTTTCTTTTCATTCCTCTTGCTTCGTTGTGTTCCCGAACTTTTAATTCCGAGGTGTAATACCATTTGCACGTGTGTGGTGGCTTTTTATAACATTCTTCTTCACAACAAGTTCCTATATATTCAATATCAAACCATTTATCGAGTAGAGGGGCAGGACCAATACCTCGAAAACTTCCGTCGATGTATCTTCCGCCGTATTGTTGATACCACGTAACATCGTCACCTTGTACTGCTGGTGGTCCCGCCAGGTTAGGAATTATTTTCCAGAGTCCTTCTTGAGTTGCTATCTTCCTAACCCTTGGTACTTTTCTTCTCTCCCGACGCATTTGTTTCAGAAGATCTTCTATATACCCTTCCACCGTTGACACAAATATATCTTCTGTTCTTAGTACTGTTTTTAAGCAAGGGGCCTTCTTTTCAAAGTAAGCATCCCATTGCTCATCAGTCCATTCCTCCTCGTCATCCTTTTGAGACTCATCTTGTTCTTGGCCTGCTTGTTTCTCCTTTTTCGCTTGGGCTTCCGTGTCCAATTCCTTGGCTACATATCCCGTTTTACTCCTTCATAAGGGGCCACATAGTGCCAGTGTCCCCCCATTTGATGCCATAGGGCAGGGGTTCCGAACACTGCATTGGTTAGGTGCTTGTGTATCCGTGGTACTGCAATTCCTTCCACTCGCTTCTCTGCCAACCTTTCTTCAATTATTTGATCTCGGCCTGATTCTGCCCAGCCATCATCTGCTACATATCCGGGACCTCCTAGTCCCCAGTCTTGTTCTCTCGGGCCTTCACTTTGCACAGGCCAATCTTCCTTTGTGGCATAGCCCAACATGTTGATGGCGATAGTATTCTTCTCCTTTCTCTCCTGATATGGCTTTAACTTCGATCCGTTGATTGCCTCCGATATCAGTGACCCATCTAGATTTTCTAACTTTATAGAACCATTGTCACATACTTCCCATACTCGGAACGGTCCTAACCAACGAACTTTAAACTTCCCCGGCTTGATCTCGTTACGGCCATTATATTTCAAAACTAACTGGCCCGGCCGGAAATTCATTCGTCGGAGATGCTTGTCGTGCCAATATTTCCTTCGCCGTTGCATGTTCTTCGTCGCCCATTGTGCCATCACCCTTCGCTCGTCCAGCTTATTCAGTTGGTATAGTCTTTCCTTTAAACTTTCAGTATCGCCCAACCGATTCTCCACGGCTATCCTTAGGCTTGGTACCATATACTCCATCGGCATCACCGCCTCCTGACCGTACATTAATTGGAAGGGTGTGTGGCCCGTTGTTACCTTGTACGTTGTACGATATGCCCATAGGACGGCTGGTAACCTTTCTTCCCAGTCAGCTTCTTCCACGCCACATGATTTGTGAATAACTGATACAAGCACCTTATTTGTAGACTCCGCCTGGCCATTAGCTCGCGGGTAGTACGGACTTGACAGGTTGTGAAAAATTCGGAACTCCGTCGTCATCAACCTGATAACATGATTAACGAAATGCCCTCCACGATCACTTGTGATCTGAATGGGGATGTGTACCGTGTCACTATTTGCTCGTAGATAAATCTTGCCGTACTCTGCGCTGTATTGTCTGGCAACGCTTGAGCTTCAGCCCACTTCGTCAGATATTCAGTAGCAACCACAATATATCGGCATTGATGCAGGTGACTCACCTTTAATGGTCCAATGAAATCCAATCCCCATCGTTCGAACAATTCCTGTGGCTGTGAGGGATGTAGTGGCATGAAGTCCGCTTCAATGGTTTCCCGACCCTCTGGCAAGTGTCACAACCTAACACCCACTCCTTAGCATCAGTGTGCATCGTCGACCACCATAGGCCTGCCAAGAGAATTTTCCTTGCTGTAGCATCTAGTCCCATATGGCCGCCAGCCAGTCCTTCATGTGCCTCCTTGAGTACGCCAGGTATCTCTTCCTCTATGACACATCTCCGGAGGATCTGGTCGGGTCCCATCTTGTAGAGTAAACCATTGATCAACTGGAATGTCTTACTTTTCAGTACGAGCTTCCTTCTTTTGGCTGGTGGCATTTCTTTCGGGAACGTGGATGTGGACAGATATTCTCCAATCTTCTCGTACCATGAGGGCAATATTGCAATCTGGAATAAGTGTGCATCCGGAAAGTCTTCATTCACCCCTCCCTCAGCAGGTTCGCCCGACCGGATTCTGGATAATTGATCGGCAATAACATGGCTCTTTCCCGGTCGTATGATGATGGTGAACGTAAATTCTTGCAACAAAAGTAACCATCTACTCACCCGTCCTTGGATAATCGGCTTGTTCACTAGGTACATCAAGGCTTGGTGATCCACATAGAAAGTGAACGGCGTGGCTAGGAGGTAGTGCCTAAACTTCTGTATGGAGTAAACCATTCCTAGTGCCTCACGCTCTGTCGTACTGTAATTCTTTTCTGCTTTTGAAAGTAGCCGACTGGCAAAGAATACCGGCTGGTCCAACCCGTGTGCTCCCACTTGTGCTAGGGTTGCTCCGATGGCAAAATTAGAGGCATCTACATGTACATGGAACTCCTTATCCCAGTCCGGATACATCAATATGGGTGAGCTGATCAATCGATCCTTCAGTTCCTGGAATGCCTTCTCATGTTCTTCGGCCCATATAAATGGTTGGCCTTTCCTTGTCAGTAGGTCGAGAGGGTACGACACTTGGGCAAAATTTTTAATAAATCTCCGATAGTATCCCACATGCCCGAGGAAGGACTTCACACCGGTGACGTTCTCCGGAGCCTCCATCTGTACGATGACTCGCACCTTGTCGGGATCAGTTTTCAACCCAGCTTTGCACACAATGTGTCCGAGCAGCTTCCCTTGTGGCACCATAAATCTGCATTTCTTTGGATTCAAGGCAAGGCGGGCTGCTCTGCACCGTTCCATGCACTCGCCTAAGGCTTTCAAATGTTTTTCCTTATCACTATAAATTGACCAGTCATCGAGGAAAGCTTTGAAATTACCTACCGACATTTTATCAAAAATGTGGAGTATTATCCTCTGGAATGTAGCTGGTGCGTTGCATAATCCAAACGGCATTCGGTTGTATGCGTACACCCCGTCCTCAACCACGAACGTAGTCTTTAATTTGTCTTCCTCCGCGATACTGATTTGATTGTAACCTGAGAAGCCATCTAGAAAGGAGTACATTTCATGCCCGGCAACTTCTTCCAGAATTGAGTCAGTGAAGGGAATAAGAAATGGATCCTTGATAGTCACTGCATTCAGACTACGAAAGTCAACACAGATTCTAATTTGCTCCTTCTCTTTCTTCAAGGATATGACGATCGGTGATACCCACTCGCTGACCTCCACCTTGAAAATGATGCCGGCTTCCAGCATCTTCTCAATCTCCTCCTATACTTTAGCGGCATAATTTTTGTTCATTCTGTATGGTCGCTTTCGTACGGGCTGGGCTCCCGGTACGAGAGGGATCCTGTGCACGCATAACTCCGGTGGTACGCCTTTTAAATCTTTGTATGTCCAAGCGAAAGCATCTTTGTATTCCATGAAAGATTCTAAACGCTGCTGCTTTCAAGACAGGGTCCCAATCATCACCCACAAGGATCTCCTTAGGTTTGTTTGATTCCCCAAGGTTTACCTTTTTCAGCGTCGGCTCCTCGTACTTAATAATTTTGTCCTGTTCAAACTTGTGTGCTGGCGTCACATCCAATTCTGCCATACCTTCTTTATATTCTCCGTACTCAGGAGGAAATGTTTCACTGGTCGAGCCCTTGTCTTCTTCTGCTTCCTCCTCCTTGACTTGCAGCATGTTGCAATCAGGGTGGAAGACTTCATAATCCTCCATCTGCCAGTGAAACAGTCCGTTCAGTGAACTGGTCTCATCCTCCGAGCAACTCCCAATCTCCAGTACCCCTTCTTCATCTGGTTCCATTAGCTTCCTTTCATCATCATCTGATTCTCCTCCGGATTCAGATGCCGAAGATGCTAGATCTTCACTGACCGCCTGGTTCTTTAGATCAATGGTGTATTTCCTCCCCCGATTTTCTATTGAGAGTGTATTCCTCTTCCAGTTGTGGGTTGCCTTGGCAGCTATTAACCATCCCCGTCCCAAGAGTGCATCGTACGCCTTTTTCTCCAGTGGGATGACTACAAAATTTAGCAAAAACAGCTGCGTGCCGATCAAGACCTTTTGCTCCATTAGTGTACCCAGCGGTCTGATGCCATGTTGATCTGCTCCCACGAGGTGGAATGTCGGGGGCCAAAGAGTCGGCTTACCCAAACACTTCCAGGTCTCTTCTGGCAGTACGTTTACTCCCGAACCTCCATCGACGATAGTGTTAGATAATTTCATTCCCAAGATTTCCATCTCGACGACGGCTGGTTTCCTCCCGATGCTTACTGCGAGTAGCATTGGGTTTGCGGTCTCGGCTACCAGTTCTGGCGTTCGTTCTGGTGGACCCTTCTGGAGATTTTCTTCAATAACATTTGTAAGCGCTACTTTGAGATAAGGCATCGTTTGCAAGAGATTAGTTACCTTAATGGGTACGGTTGTGTGAAGCACCTGCCGTACGATATTCTTCTCCGACTCCGACTGTAGCAACGTACTGGTAGCTTTAGAATTCCTGCATTCATTCACCATTGCCTCTTCTACTTTTGTCTTGGCTTCCCGAAATCTTTCCTTCTCCGTAGGAGGGTCTAGATAATTTTCCCTTTTTGACTGCGCCCTTGTAATTGCCAAGACTTCTTCGTCGGCTACCTCCAGCATATTGATACTACCTTTCTGCTTCGGACAGTTGGTGTCTTCATGATCACCCGGTCCACACCACTTGCATAGCTTTCCCCCGGTGCCTTGGCCGCTCGGACAATCCCTCGCGAAGTGACCCCATTCATTACAGTTTCGGCATTGGATCATGGGCCGTCCTTTGCTATCGTACTGAATCTTGCTTTTGGGCGTATTTCTCCGATTGTTACAGTAGCCTCCAGGGGATGCATTGTTGCTCTGTGGTTTTGGCGGTGTGGTCGGAGGAGTTGACTGTTTGCCTTGGGTGAAGAATACTTGCGAACTTCTGGTTTTTAAGTTGTATGGGCACTCCTTGACGGAGTGTCCCATACCTTGGCAGATGTCACAGAATAATTTTTTTCGGGCAATTCGCCTTTGTATGACCTTTCGTCTTGCAGTCGGTACACCATAATTCATTTGCCTCTTTGGATCCTTCCCTGTTGGCCTTCAGTTCTTTCATCATCCGCATCATATCCCGCCGAAGAGCTTGTACAGTTGCCGATTCATCTTCACTTTCCTCTGCACTCTCTTCGTCATCCCTCTTCTTCCCCTTCGAGGATGTCTTGTTCTCACTTTCAATGTCCATCGCCTGATTGTATGCTTTGGTGTACGAGGATGGTGGTACTACTTTCATTTTTCGCCGGAGCGAGGGAACCAATCCCTCAATGAACCATCTTTTCTTTAAGCCATCTGCTGGCTGTGCCTCAAGCTTTCCTATCAAGTCTTTCAACTTCTTGTTGTAGGTCTGCACGTTCTCGTGCTTTCCTTGTTTAGTATGATATATTTCTGTGACAATCTCACTATCATCCTGTAAAAGTTTGAACTCTTCTTGGAAAGCTTGCTTCAATACCCTCCATGTAGCTCTCTGTGCTTGATCCAATTCCAAGTACCAATCAATGGCACTGTCTCTGAGTGTCGCTGGAAATGCCCTCAGCCACTGGTCGGGATCATCCTGCCCGCTGGCTATCCAGATTGTCTCACATGTCTTGCAATGCCGTACGGGATCCTCAGAGCCATTCCCCATGAATTTCGGCAACTTTTGCCGCTCCGGATGAGCCATCTTTCCCGGTTGACCTCCTTGTGTGTTGGACCCGATTAGACTGGTGGTTTCCTCGCTACGTCCTTGTGCGTCACTTGCACTCTTGGCCACGTACGAGTCACTCCCACGTCCTCCGTCAGCGTCCTCAACACCGTGGGTCTCCTCAGGTTCCCTCCGATGCTCTCTCTGTCTTGGGGTCTTAAGCTCTGGGCTTCCACTCCTTAGTTGTTCGTCGTCGTCCGAGAGGGACAACTCTCGAAATTGTCTGATGCTACTATTCAAATCATCTTCATTTTCACAGGGGTTATATCTTCCTACGTGTGGAGTGCTGAAGGGGTCTTCGTCCCTTCCTTCTGTCAAACTTTGGTGCGCTCGTCCAATGGACGTGTCTATTCTTGTCAGATTTTCATATGTTCTTTTTATGCTCTGATTTATTTCAATTAAGTCCTCATCCAATTCCTTACCGACTTGCTTTAGTCATCTTCGCCGGTTTTCTTGTTCTTGCAGCCTGAGTGATCGCCGAACTTGCTCTTCCGAAGTCCCGTGCCCGTCAGGTACTCGATGCTTGTCTTTGTTCGGCCGTACGGGCATTTATTAGTTATTCAAGCAATCATTGCTGGTTGCCGGAAGTACGGCGCTGGCTAGTATTGCGTTCTTCCTCTTCACGTTTGGTTCTGTCTTCACAACGTTGTACGATTTGCTGCCTTCGGCGCTCGCGATCCTCTTCTTCTCGCAAATCCTGCAGGATAATGAAATGGCAGGCCAACAACCTGGGCATGCGATTCAGGAGGTGGTTCACCTCGTCGTTCACTTCCAACCGATCCCAGATGACTTCCTCAGGGATCTCTCGAATGTGGAATTCCCTACGCACGTGGTCACGTAACGATATTTTCCACAAATTTACCAGATCTTCTGTCAATGAGTCTTCCCGTTCCTCATTAGCATTTACAGGCTCTTCCGCTGGTTGACCCATTGCGCTGCCATGGCAGATGATACCCTAGTCCGTTCAGGCAACGGCGCCAAATGTTTGCCTACGGAATGTAATTCAAATCTTACGTACTATTGGCAAACTAGTCATGTGCAGAACATAGAATAAAATAGTAACCAGAAAGATATCATGTTTGAACACCAGAAACTTTATTCATTATCAGAAATATCATGTACAATCATAGAGTATCAGCAGTGCTTAACAATATAACCATCGGCACATAACTCCCTTCCGACTATCCCAACAGACTACATATAACGTTCTGTGGTGGTTAGATAACCAACCGACATGACGTTTCATAACAACATTAACATTAACATTAACATTAATCCGAACATGACTACCCGAAAGTACATGACATTATTATTCTTACTGATCTATAGCTTTATTAGCAATTGGCCGACTACGACCAAGGCCGACTAACACAAAAGTAAGCTATGCTATCTACAGATATTTATATCCGTGGATATGCCATGAATTATGGTAGACATCATGTGACTTGATGTCAGTGCACATACCATAATGAAGATGTGTTATGAAGAATGTCATGTGACTTGACAACTTTGAGAAAACATATCATATCTTCGATATCATGTGTAAAGGTGATATCTCCACTTATTTGATTTGAAATATCTTCCCTAGCTAAGAGGGAGTGTTGATGAATGGTTGCTTAGGTCAGATATAAATGATGATTGCTATAAAGCATCATCATCGTTTCTATAAGATCAAGTGCCCTTCGTGATTAATATTTCCAGAAATAAGTAAAAACCGAATTTTATAATGCATGTATAAAATCGAATTTTCATAAATGATGTTCAAAATTCGCATTTGGAATTAACATATATATTCGCCATGTGTGAGGGTGTATGTATATACTAAAGTTGTTTAAACCGAATGTTTATCGGCTGTAAGTGAAACCCGCGCGCCCGAAGGGACACGTCCCTTGAGTGGACGTGTCTCCACGTGTGGAGACACGTCCTCTCAAGAGACGCATCCCTTGGAAGCGGGTCTCCTTACATACAAAAGGTGATTCCTCTATTGATATGCATAATATAGAAATCGATTAATGTTCTGCATTCAGCACATTCAGGAAAACAAATCTGGAAATCGCAAATCTGACTTAGAATCTCTTTAGAACCCTTAGTCTCTCTCTTTGTTAGAAGATTTGTTTACATTTACACTCCTATTTTAAAAATGTAAATCCACTCTAGTACATACCCCAATAGGAGGAATATTAAATAAGGTAATGAGCTCCTAATCTAAACTGAATGTAATATGTAAAACAATGCTTATTCTCAATGAAGAATTCTGAGAATTAATAGAACGGGGAGCCCCTAATTCAAGGGTTCATATATTTATGATCATAAGTTCATAACTCCCATTTTCTTTTAAAATCTTGTTCTTTACGAATTCATTTCTTTATTTTTGCCAAAGTCCCTTTTTCCCTCTTCCATGGAGTGCTAGCATGTGATAATGAATTTCAAGCATTTCCCATAATGGATAACAATAAGAAGAGAGAGAAACAAGCAAGGAAGGCACTAATGTATTTTCCAGCAATCACGGTTTCAAAAAAATCTATCTCCAACCAAAACAAGAAAGGGAAAACATTCAAAACAGTTCCAGAAATGTTCCTACCTATTGATGGATTGAAATTAATTAAAAAATGGAAAAGTAGGGAATGTTTTCAAGCTCCAGATGCTCCCCACTGGTCCAAGGAATGGTATGGCTCTAACTGCAAGCCACCAATATTCTTCACAAAAGCTCCAACTCTTTCCCATTCTATTTTTCACACTCAAGAAGAAAGAATCAAAACTTTCCATATCAAACCTCCTCTTTTACTCTCCAACAGCTAAAAGGGAAAAAGGATATGTGAAAGGCAGCAACAAAAAAAGGCAAGAAGGTACCATCAATAGAAATATCAAGGGACACTAACAAGTGCACTAATCAAAGAAAAACGACAACATCAATGGAGGAAGCAAATACATCAATCAATATGATTCAAAAACTGCCTTAATAAGGACAATCATTCATATGGGAGTGTGGTTCTTCCAAAATCACCCAATTAAAAAATTAACTGTTCAAATCTCATGTTTCTTGTGTTTGAGCTTCTTCTCAAACATTGTATTTAAATTCCCAATGTATCATTCCATGCATGATTCCAAATAAGATGAATTACTACCCTTAAAGTTAATGTTATATATAGTCAAAAGAGATCCAAACAGAAATGATATCTTAGGCAACCCATTGATGGGAAAGGCTACTCCTTTTGTAGGTGATTGTAAGTGCACTTCGTTTATCATTGATTTTATGTCGCTTCAGTTCTGTTGGCATGTGAACATGCTTTCTGAATAATTTGAGGTATTTCTTGTAGAAACTTTGTCAACTGGGAAGCATGATTAAACAGTCTTTTAAAGCTTTAATTTTCTTCTTGTTGCATGAGATAGTTGCTTCTTTGGATTTTTTTCTTGTTCCTAAACAATAAGGTTTCGACTTTTGACATGTTCTCTTACAGGTTGTGGTCATGAACTTTGTACACGGTGTGCCTTGTACCTTTGTTCCACAAACAATATTGCTACTACAGTATCAGGTCCTCCTGGTTCCATACCTTGCCCAATGTGTCGACATGGTATAGTTTCATTTGTCAAGCTTGCCCATACCACTGCAATTAAGGAATTGGGAAGATCAAATCTGCCATTATCTCTATGTACAGCCTGTTCAACAGAGGTTGCAGAACCTACTTCATTATCGACTGCTCTTTGCAATGTAGATTATCGGAGATGCAGGGTGTCTCCTGTATCAAATAGTTCAGTTCGTGTGCTCACCTGTCAAAGCTTTCCATTCAATTCAAGTTTTTGTATTAGAGATCCTGAAAGTGCTCCTTCAGCAGCACATTGCAATTCTGAAGTATCTGAAAACCCTGGGGAGGCTTGGCAAATTGCTAGGACAACCCCAATGGGCACTACATCTGAACATTCTACAACTGCACAAATTGACCAATCTAATTCTAAGTCTCCTTCTGTGCATACCCAGGTTGAAAGCAGGTGGTGGCGTCCAAGTTTGTTTTCATGGAGTCATTATACTGTAGCTTCTCAAAGTTAAACTTACCATGAAAATCTATTAGTATTCTTTTATTGCATGGCTACAATGTATGTCCATCTAATGGTGCGGTTTAAGTTTTCTTCCTTTCCAACTTTGCATCACAATTTAACAATTTTTGTTCTCAGAGATGGTTGCTTTAGAGTTGTAGCCTCAAGAAGATGCATCTGTTTTGATTCTGTAAAGTCGTATGGGCGATTGTAATATATAATATCGTCTCTAAATTCTGGAGTTGAAATAAATAATGATATTAATTGTTATAAATTTGTTATATTGATTTGCTGCTTGACAATAATCCATCCATTTTCATTGGATGAAACTTATTTTATCATATTTCTTTGATCCTTAGCACTTGGACAAGGATTCTCCGACCAGAAACATTTTGAAGTTAGAACTAACTTCATTCCTTGCTAATGTTCAATTGATCTTCATGATGCTTCTCTCATGTAGTCTGGGTAATGAAATATCCTGATAAATGTTACAGACATTAAATTCTCTGGTTAATGAGTTACCTTTCATCAAGGGTCACTGAGAAGGGAAAAGTGTGCTACTACGGTGTGATGAGATTAACTTTGGCAGGGAGGTTCGTTCATATCAAGTATTTAACGTAAATGACATAGTTTTGGTCCATTTTGTGGGGTCGCAATATCTGATATTTTGCATTTGCCATAGATATCATTTTACCTTCTATTCAGCCATTTCAAAAAAAAATAATTGCACGTTAATATATATATATCAATTCTGCATATGCCTGCACAAAAACAAAAATGGATTGTATACAACTGTTGTACATATATCAACTTATTTAAATGTAAAATGTGCCTTGGAAATCATACTCCTATCTGCTTATTATTCTGCAGGATAGCTCCAGTATGTCAAGGACGCTTCTGCATCAGACTTCCCTTGACATTAAGGTTGTGAACATGGTGCTTACTATTCTAGTTTTGAAATCAAATCTGTAGAGCTATGTTAATTATTTTGGATCTTTACCTTTCTATTTAACTAGGCGTCTCCTAGTGTTTATGCCACCTTTCCATCCAGTCTCATCAATTTCTTCTCGCTCATTTCAATCTGTCTCCTGCTTCTAATTTGTTATTTCTGCATTCTGGCACGATGAAACGAGATATTTGTAACTTTGTTACCTAGTCTTTACGTAATATTTTCATCCATTCTCATCAGTTTCTTGTCACTCATTTCAAGCTAAGCCTGCTGCTTCCAATCTGTGTGTTCTGTGTACCCGCATAATGATATTCATACAAATCTGCCATATAGAGAATTGGCTTAATTTCCAACACATTAGGCAGCTCCACTTAATATGGATTATCCAGAAACTTCTTTAGGACAAATCATCTTATATGTTAATTTATTTCCTAGAACCTTGTGAAGAATCCTTATTTTGTCCTCTTTCCATAATTCTAAGGTGGCTAGGAAAGTTGTTCCCTGAAAAGGTAGTGGAAGGAAACTCAACCTTAGAGACTCTGATCTAAACGATTGCACCCAATTTTCGTTGGTGACTTGTGCAAACATATATTGTGGTAGTAATTGTAACTTGAGAGGTGATGGTACTTAAGGCACCAACACATCTCAATATAATCAACGGCGTTATTACACTAAGCGCCAAACATCTCTCTAAAATCTGAAATGATCAATTAGACATTGAGTTAATTAGTTGAACACAACTCTAGGGTGATAAATTAGGCCCGATTGGTTTGAGGTGACGAGTCATATAAATATGTTCGAATTAATGGATGACCGGTTTGTACATTACTGAGATACAAGATATGAATGGGACTACGCATCTCTTCAGATAAATTTCAATCACTTGTGTTATGTAGTTGATGGAGTATTACAAATTGTATATTGAGTTTTATTGATAATTATCGATTCTTTGTATAGGAGTTGCATCTCTTCGAATAAGTTTCAATCACTCGTGTTATGTAAATGATGGAATATTACAAATTGTATATTGAGTTTTATTGATAATTATCCATTCTTTGTATGGCATATAATAGAATTGACGATTTTAAATATATCTACTCTGATGCAAGAGCATCCCTGAAAGATCAATCTATTATGCATAGATTTTGTTTATTCAACAAGATCAACGATAAGAGTAACATTCTCGAAGGTTTAATAAGGCATATTAGTTTGTGCTCTTTTGTTCCCAAATTTGTTTTTTGAACTAATGGATAAATCTAGATCAACGGTCTTTTGTGCCTTTGAACTTTGGGAAGCTTTAGGTCACGTATATCTACGAAGAAGTCGTGGGCCGTTATAGTTTATCTTTTATTGATGAAACTTTCACGTGTACGAAGTATTTGAAGGGCTTAAAGTCATTAATTTTGTGGGGATGCATCAACACTGGTGGACCAACCTTGATCTGCACGATCTTTTGGCCATCGATTTGTTACCTGCTGGATTGTAATCTTCAGTCAAACACTTCACACTTGTTCTGGAATACAACGTGTTGGGTATCACATGGATCCGACGTCTTTGGATGGACGAATGACATTTTCTTTTGTCAAGGTGTTTTACGGGTAGGCTTTGAGTACATATCTTTTGGCCTCAAAAGACTTACAAGAATCATTGCTCTGGATGAGATTAAAAACCGTTAAAAAGTACAGGCAAACGAAGGTTTTTGAAAGGGCCTTTATAGTAGTGACAAATTTGTCTACTATTAGATTGATGGTTAGCAAAACTTCCTCAAAAGATCGAAACCACTCAATGTGTACTACGAGAAAGCTTCCTCAAAGGATTGAAACCACCCAAAGTTTTGAACATTATGAGATTGTAAAGCATCTGCAAGGTTGTTGGGTGGCTTATATCAATGACAGGGATGAAGGCGTTGAGAAAAACATATTGTAGAATGCATTACGTAATCATGTTCATTGACAGCTTGTCAAGCTTTTGAGCTAAGTGCATATTTAACAAACAGTAAGAGGACAGTTCAAATTATCCTTCAACATCACACAGGGCTCGTTGTATACCACATTCATGGAAATAAATTGATGAAATAATTTTGTAATAAAAATCTAGACTCTAGTGCCAAAATAGCAAGAATGAAAGATGGTTGATTCTCTAGCTAATATAGGGTTTTTAGTGAATAGAAGACTTTTGGATGACAAGCCTAATTAATATAAAGTTTTTAGTAGAGAGAATTATTTTAAGTGTCTAAACTAAAGGAAGGATGACAAGTGATTATAATTTAAAATAGTTGGAAATGTACAATGTGTCTTAATTATAATATTTTTATAATTTATTTACATCTTCAAAATAGTTAATAAATAAAAAAGCTGTGCAGATAGTCCATTTTTTATATTTATATATTTATGTACTCTTAATTAATTATAGAAGCTCTACAAATCTTCTTAGATGTTGGGTTGGAAATAATCCCAAATAGTATCTAAGAAAAGTTTGGTTGTAACACCTTAGTATGCAAGATAGTCCATTTTTTATATTTTTATATTTATGCACTCTTAATTAATTATAGAAGCTCTACAAATCTTCTTAGATGTTGGGTTGGAAATAATCCCAAATGGTATCTAAGAAAAGTTTGGTTGTAACACCTTAGTATGCAAGAGTATTATAAAGACCTTACTTTAGATAGAATATAGATACAACTTGAGTGGTAGAATTGAGAGACATCAAATGATTGGCTAGGAGTGTAGGGGGAAAGGTTTTGCTAAGTATATGTGTAAATTCATAGAATAGCTAAGATATAGTATCATGCAATAGAAGGAGCATGCAGATTAGAGAAGATAAATTAAGTTTTCTTAAGGAGATTTAGTTCTCAGACAATTAAGAAAAGGGAGGTTGCCAAAAGGAATGTATAGCAAATTCAATTGGAAAAGATTGGATCATTGAAATTTATGAGAAAGTTCTCGAGTAATGCACATGAGATAGAGTTTCTAGAAGGTATGGACATTTCATGATGTATTGGATAAGAGGATGAATAAAACCAAGATTTTTATATTGTTGATTAGAACCAACCTCTTAATAGAAGAGATTTTGGATTCAAGAGTAGTCAAATGATTTTGCATTTGTCTCAATATGGTTGAATTTTGTTAAGCTTGGTTGTTATGTTATACCTTACAATATTTTAGCCTTGTGTGAGAAAAGACTCACATTTACATTTCTTGCCAAAAAAAAATTACATTTAGTATTTTAGTCAAACATGTAGTCGGTTGATCCAAAAAAAAATCTTGCCACCAAAAGAACATGATACCGTGTGCTACCATAGGAACCTTAAGCAGGGCCTATCTTAACACCACACACAACATTTGAATTACACACGCACTAGCCGTTACCACACACACCTTGAACTCCAATTGGTTGATAAGTAGACACAAAGAACCTTCTGTCACTTAAATATTTTTGCATGCTAAACATATCCTCCAAAAACTCGGGAATATGATAGAACTAGTGTAGACACACTCTCCTTTGAAACTGTAGAGAAAAATTGCAGTTAAAGTGAAATTTTCACTCTTTGGATACTACAGTCCAAAATCCATAGTGGCCTTCAAATATTTGAATATTCTCTTCACTGCTTTAACATGAGTTTCTTTAGGCGCTTCTTGAAATTTGGCAACCATTCCAACTACTTGCATTATATCTAGTCTGGATGTTGTTACATACAACAAACTTCTAATCATAGATCTATACAAGGTCTGATCCGCTAGAGCAGATTCATCATCTTTACTCAACTTGCATGTTGTAACCATAGGTGTTCCTACCGGTTTGCAATCTTCCATCCTGAACTTACTTAGCATCTCCTTTATGTACTTGTGTTGAGAAATGAAAATGCCTTTGTCTGATTATGCGATTTGCAACCCAAGAAAGAAAGATAATTCACCTAGCATAGACATTTCAAATTCATTCTGCATTGTCTTTTGAAAATCCTTGCACATATCATCACTTCTGCCACCAAAAATGATATCATCTACAAAGATCACAACTATCAACAATTGATCTCCTATTTTTATGTACAAATTACTATTTGCACTTCCTCTCTGGAATCCTTGTTGTTGCAAGTATCCATCCAACCTTGAGTACCAAGCTTTGGGAGCTTGTTTGAGTCCATACAAAGATTTCTTTAATTTGCAAACATAATATGGATTGATAGAACATTGAAACCCTTTTGGTTGTTCAATGTAAATTTCTTCTTCTAGTTATCCATTCAAAAATGTTGACTTCACATCCATCTGGTATACATTGAAGTTTTTGAATGTAGAAAGAGCTAAAAACATCTTGATTGCTTCTAGTCTTGCTACTGGAGCAAATGTCTCTTCAAAGCCTATGCCTTCAACCCGAGCATACCCTTTACACACAAGTCTTGCCTTATTCTGGATCACTTCACCTTCTTCATTTAGCTTATTTCTAAAAACCCACTTGGTTCCAATCACATTCTTGCGTTTAGGTCTTGGGACAATTCCCAAGTTTCGTTCTTCACGATTTGATTCAACTCTTCTTCCATAGCTTCTATTCAACCTTTCTCTATGCTTGCTTTTTTATATGACTTAGGCTCTATCTTTGATAGTAATGCAAAGTGTACTTGTTCATTCTCTCTCTCAAGTCTCTTTTGGGTATGAACCCCACTGTCTTTGTCTCCTATAATCTGGTCTCCAGGTTGGTTCTTTTGAACATACTTTGCTGGAATTTTAGTAACAACTTCTTTTGAGCCTTGAATACTACTGCGAATTGGTTCATCATCATCTTTTACTTCCGAGATACTAGTAGACTAAATTGTTTTATCAACTCTCACATTTGCACTTTCTACAATCCTCTTCAATCTTTTTTTATAACATCTATATGCTTTACTTCTTAAAGAATAACCAAGAAAAATACCTTCATCGGATTTGGAATCGAACTTACCAAAATTCTCTTCTTCTCTTTTGATGTAGCACTTGCTTACAAATATTTCGAGGTGTCTGACTGATGCCAGTCTTCCTCTCCATAGCTCATATGGTGTCTTATCAGTCTTGCGTCTAATCTAAACTCTGTTCAAAATGTTTACAATAGTTTGTGTTGCTTCTCTCCAGTATATATATATATATATATATTTGGTAGATTTTCTTGATATAACATTATTCTTGCCATCTCTTGTATAGTTTGGGTCTTTCTTTATGCAACTCCATTTTGCTACAGAGTTCTAGGAGCAAAAAAATATCTCTGGATCTTGTGCTCTTCACATAATTTGTCGTACTTATTAGAAGTTAATTCTCTACCTTTGTCTGATCTCAAAACCTTGATTGTCCTTCTAGTTTCATTATCTACTAATGCTTTGAATGCCTTAAACTTCTCAAATTCTTCTGACTTCTCTTTCAGAATTGTAATCTAGGCCATCCTAGTGTAATCATCAATGAGCATCATGAAATACCTATCACCTTGTAGACTTTTAGTCCTCATAGGTCCACATAAATCTATATGAACCAGATCTAATGGTTTTGATGTGGAATAATCCTTAGTAGGACATTTGCTTTTTGTCTGCTTCCCTTCATCACATGGCTTGTAGCTAGTTGATTGAGGCTTCTTAACCTTTGGTATATCCAAAACCATTCCTCTTGAGCTAATCTTTACAATATCATCAAAATTCATATGTCCTAACTTTCTATGCCAAAGCTAGCTTTTTTCTCTTTGCATGGTGAGACAACTTTGTCCATTCAACTCACTAAGATGATATATGCCACTATTTGTCTTGCTTCCTTCTGCAATCAATTCTCCAATGCTAGATTCCTTGATTTCACAACCTTCAACACTAAAAGATAGCTTATAATCCTTATCACACATATGATTGACACTTAATAGATTATGTTTTAGTCCTTCAACATACAACACATCATGTGTCTTTGTCCTACCACCATCCAGACTCAAAGTACCCTTACCAAAATTTTGGCAATAGAATTATTTCCAAGAATCACAAAACCACCTTTGAATTTCTTGAAACTCATGAACTTAATTTTATCTCCAGTCATGTGGCTTGAGCAACCATTGTCTATGATCCACAGGTTCTCCTTATGAGCATGTAGAGCAGTTTGAACAATCATTGATTTTTCTGATTTCTTATCTTTAGGAACCTTCTTCCAGACTTTTTCTGATTCATAACCTCTACTTTCTAATCCTTTCCTTCCACTCTCTGATAGAGGACTCACAAAATTGCTTGTACAGTTCCTTGCAATGTATCCAAAATTGTTGTATTTGAAGCAGATGATATTAAAATTGTATACAGGTGCAAATGCATTATTGCTGACAAAGTTATTTCTTCTAACCAAAACTTTTCTATAGTCCACAACCTTATGACTAAAATTATTGCAATTAAAACAATAACCAGAGAAAGGGTAATTGAACCTAGTGTTATACCTTGTCTTCCAAATCTTCTTCTCTTATTCTACACTTGAATAAAGCCATCATTTTGTGTCTTGCTCTCATTACTTGCAATGATTCCTTCAGACTTTGAACTTCTGAAGCTAGTCACTTCTGGACTTTCCTTAGTAGTCTTCATAGACTGTTTTGTCACCTTGTTCTTTTGATCATCAAAACCAATTCCGATTTTGACATGTGGAGCTCTCTGACTTCCCAATGTCTGATCTAGGGTTTCAATACTCTTTCCAAACTTCATATGTAGCTACTGATTCACCTTCTCAATCTCTTTTCTTATTGTCACAATTTCTACTTCCATCTTATCACAATCCTTATCTTTTGATAGTAACTTTTATGTTATAACTTCCTCAATCCTTTTTGCTTCTATCTGTGTCTTCAGATCAACAATCATCTTTTCTACTTTTTTCAAATCCTGAGATACCTTTTCTTTAGCCTTCATCTCTTCTACAATTCCATTCTTCAACCTTTTGATTTATTTTCTAGCACATATCAATTCTTCCACAAGATCCACTTCATCTTCATTGTTTTTAGAATCCATCTTTGCATCTCCTTTAGTAGTCTCAAAAGCCATGAACACAACTTTTTCTTTTTCATCTCCAGAGATATCTTCATCTTCTTTAGTAGAGTAGTCTTCTTCCTCATTGGTCTAGAAACTCTTATGTTTCCTTTGAACTTTATACCTTATTTGAAATGATTTCTTTTCATTCTTTTTCTCAGCACTATTAGAATTCTTATGGGGACACTTAGCCATAAAATGTCCTACTTCACCACAATTAAAACACTTAAAAAGTAACTTGACTTTGTATTTACTAAACTTCTTTGTAGCTTCCCGACAAAATTTTCATCTTCTTGATCTGATCCAATATCTGAGTCTTGATCAACCTTCTTCTTATATACTCTAAAATCAACCTCTTTCCTTATAGAATCTTCACTTTCAAATCTCATCTCAAATGTAGTTAAAATTCTATGTAGTTCAGTCAACTTCAAAGCATTTAGATCATTAGCTTCTTCAATAGTAGAGACTTTAGAATCAAACCTTCTAGGGAGAGATCTAAGTACCTTTTTTCACAACATTCTTTTCCTTCAAATTTTGACCAAGACCTTGGATAGAGTTGACAACTTCATCAACCCAGAGTAGGAATGTAGCAATATTATCTTCTCTCATCTTCAAACTTTCAAATTGAGCTTTATGAGTTTGCAGCTTTGCCTCTTTGACTTTGTCATCACCTTCATAGATGGTCTACAATTTATCCCATATTTCCTTTGTTTTTTTGCACTACATCACTTTCACAAATTCAGAGTTAGTCAATCCAAAATAGAATTCTTTGCCTTAGCATTGAGTTCACAAGCCCTCTTTTCGACTTGATCCCTAGGAGGGTTTTTAGGAATCTCATATCCCTCTACTATTGACATCTAGATGTCCATTCCTAAAGCCATCAAATAGGACTCCATCCTAACTTTCCAAAATTTAAAATTGGATCCATCAAAGAGTGGTGCTTTATTTCCAGAGAATCCTTCCTAACTAATTGAGTGTGCCATCCCAGAACTACCTTAAGTTGTTAGGCTTCTTCAAAGGAGCTTGGCTCTGATATGAATTGAAGGGCACACAATCTATTAAGGTGGGGGGGGGGGTGAATTAGTAGATCTAATTAATTCAAAATTCTTTACTTTTTCTATGGTTATCAGAGTATATGATTCTTTACAGAAAACCCCACATAAGGAAATAAAACATAAAAGCATAAAGCACACAAGAGGACACCAGATATACGTAGAAAACGCAAGATGAGAAAAACCACAGTGAGAATAGCTGCTTGGATCTACTGTCCAAATCTAGCCTCACAATGCAGAAATGTACAAGAAAATTTTACACATTGAAGTAAGCACCAACCTACTAGAGACAACAATCCCCTATTGTGCTTGTAGGAACCAACCTACTGGAGACACCAATCCCCAAATGAAGCAATACATCAGGTAGAACACTAGTTCTACCAGATTATAATGATAAAGCTTGCATATCTTCAATGTAACACATACTTGTGCCAAAGTCACAACTGACACTCTTCCTCACTGCAAATGATCTTCTGATATAGGTGCACACACTGGAATGCAATTCTTCCTTTTATCTTCACCACCTTCTCTTAAATTTGTACCAACAATCAACTCTTCTTCACACAAGAGTAATTCTAATTCATGTGGTCATACACTTCACTCATGCAATGCATCTGAACATTTGAAATATATACATGACATTACATTAACACTCTTTTATGTCA
Source organism: Sequoia sempervirens (assembly GCA_007258455.2). Taxonomy (NCBI): domain Eukaryota; kingdom Viridiplantae; phylum Streptophyta; class Pinopsida; order Cupressales; family Cupressaceae; genus Sequoia; species Sequoia sempervirens. Next base: position 54,980 of record VDFB02346715.1, read on the forward strand.
GGTAGGGATCCGCAAATAGCCAGGATGACATAAGGTGGACCTAAATTCAATTTACATGAAACATGTAGTAGGTCGATCCAATTTTTTTTTTCTTGCCACCAAAAGAACATAATATCGTGCGCTACCACAAGAACCTTAAGCATGTCCTATCTTAACACCACACACAAGGTTTGAATTCCGCATGCTACTAGTTGTTACCACACACACCTTGAACTCCAATTGGTTGACAGATAGACAAATAACCTTCTATCACTTCAATATTTGGCATGTTGGACATATCCTCCAGAAACTTGGGAATATGATAGAACTAGTGTAGACATACTCTCCTTTGAAATTGCAGAGCATAATTGCATTTCTGAAAGAAATGCTGACCATAATTGTATTGCTAGAGAAATCTCTTTGCCCTGAGAACTAAACTGAAACATTACTGATACAAACTTCCAGACCACCACTGTCATAGAGAATAGATGCAAGCATGATATTGCAAGCATCCAACAGTCATACAAACACTCCTTAACAACTAATAATGTATATTTCTTGATTTTACATCTTGACAATAAAATTACCAAGACAGAACGAACTGAACTTTTGACATCAATGATATTCCTGACAACCTTTGACATCAACGACAACTTATGATCAACAATGATTTCTTCATTTTTAAGTGACCTCATCCTTATGCTGGCATCGTGATGACATCACACTAACACCATCATTAAATGATGATGATACCATGTTGAAATTATCATTGTATGGTATTCATATCATCATTCCAAGTACACTTTCCATCTATATCCCTTCACATATAGTTGAAACCTTCACTTTTGTAGTCCTTTTCATCATGTTGACATCATGTTGATGTCACCCTCCAACTATATTTTGTATTGTGGGATCCTCCCCTCAACTAAATTTTCTCCATCACCATTGCATATTTTTTCTTCATTTCCAATGATTTTGATTTGATCCTTTAAAAATCTGACTAAGTATAAAATATTTTGGTTCGTTGGACTTGGTCATCCCACCATCCATCTCCCCTTCTAACCTTGGAAACCCACTCCTTCATAGTTAAAATTTTCTAAGTATATTGAAATTGAGGTAGTGGACATCCCTTGACCCTCATGTCATTTCCCCATTCCCTCACAACTTTGAGATTTTTTTGTTTTACTTAAAATATTTCATCACTAGGTCTTTATACTTTCCCATACCTTAGTATTCATCTTAAGGTCATCCCAACACCTCAACCTTGACATATTGAAATCCTTTCTCCTGTTGAAGTTTCATCTTCATACTTTCCCTTCCTCACATCTAATTTTATCATGAGTTCCCAGACAATTCAAAGTTTGACAAGTTCAACAATAGGTTTTTGCATGAGTTCCTCTTGAAATATGAAGTCCAATAGTTTTACCTATTTTTTCCTTGTTTCCTTTGTAACTTATTGAAACAACCCATAAAGACACATGAACACCGAAAAGGGACTTGACATGATAGAGAGATTATTGATAGCTGACACATTATATTTTTCATTGCCTAATAGGATTTGAGCACATTTTTGGTCCATAATTTGATTAGTTTCACTGGTGGTTTGTGGAAAAGTGGTTAGGATTTTTATTTATGGCCCATTTTGATCGTGCACTACCAAAATCACTTTTTTTCTCCAAACATACCTAGATTCTATGTATAAAAATACCATGGCCATGGTAGATTTAATGTAGCAAATCATATCTTGTAGAATGATTTTCAAATGGTTTTTATCATAGGTTTCATAGATTTTTTGGCTATTTCACATATGGATTGAATCACAAATGGTAAAATATTTAATGACAAGTTTTTATGATGACACCTTGGTGGTGGTTGGCATATTTATCGATTGTAATATTTATGAATTCATCATTGCAAGGTGTAGTTCTATGTACATAGTAAAATTCATTACGATGATTGAAGTTGTAGAACCCTTGGTCCCATACCATCTCCAAACCACTATTTCAGTAGATTTTGTAGGTGCACTTATATCTTAGCACTCTATACTTAGAGGAAATTAATGCATGCAATGATTTCCTCCTGTCTTGGGGCTTAGAAAATCCCAAAAGGGCATTTTTTCATAGGGAATTTATCACAATAATGGATAGAGAAGGATGGATCTCTATGACTCCATATTTACACATTTCCCCTTCACAGATCATGTCTAGAGTTGTGGATCTATATATTTAGGTTTCTCATCAATTTAAAGAGTTGGTCACTATGTATTTTGATAGAAAAAGGTGCAAAGGTCCATAGGATTTCCATAGTTTCTAGTCAATCCACCATCAGGGTTTCATTTAGAACTTGCAAAAGGATAAACACAATAGTAGATATTTGTAATAATATGTCTTCTTGATCAATTATAAGTGTTTTGAGAGGTTTTAAATAGTAAAATACAAGTGGTTTCTTATTGTTTTAAGATTTTATTTACTATAACTCTTACCACATAGAATAAGTTGAAATACATGGTTAGAATAAGTATAGGATATTTTAAATACAACTATTTCTTACCATAAAATCAATAGAATGAGGGAGGAAGAGAAATACTATCCTAGAAATTATGTATTGAGGATGTAACCATAATGTGTCTTCACCCCCACATGTTAGTGTAGACATCAAATCTGCAATATGCTAAGCCTTAACAAGAATAAATCAAGCAAAACACAACAAATCTAATATCCCTATGAAATATTGCATCATGTTAGATATGCTAAACAATAAGACAAGCTAAATAAGCATATAAACAACATGAATGCAAATTTATCTCATAGTGGATTGGTGCTATTGTTGAAAATAGCCCTTTCCCAATCCTTGATAGATAAGCTAGATGATATGAAATTGCTATGAGGATGGTATGATGGTGGGCAAAATTAGTTCTCAAGGAGAGTGACTTTGCAAGAGTGATTGTGGAGGATTTGCTTGAGGATGAGGCCTCTATTTGTAGATTCCCAAATTGGAAGAATGCTCAAAATGGATCAATGTGGGACAAAGATTGGACAAATGAGAGAAAGACACTTGTCAAGTGGTGAGTGGTTGATGCATGTGCAAGATTTGGGAAATGTGCCCAAGAGGGGGGAAATTTGAATTCAAAATTGAGAGTAAATGCTGAGTGGGGGACATGTAAGAGTTTATTAATTGCTTTGTTGGATGTACATGCCCACTTGGTTTTGAATTCAAACTTGATGGAGTATTCCCCATAAATGCCATGTTGAGTGAAAATGATGATTTAAATAAATCAATAAATGGATTTATTTGTGCAAGTGGGCATAATCTAGAGAATGCAAGTGGTGAGGATTTAACATTTAATCATGGTTAGATTAGTTTAATGATGATTAGGTTAGCTTAATGGTGCTTAGATGATTTTGACTTTTAGGACTTAAATATTTGATTTGTTTAAATCAGAAAAGGATGGAAATGACTTTTGAGATTTTAATTAAATAAAGTTTGATTTATTTAATTAAAGGATGATGTGAGCCTTTGATTTATTTAAATGCATAACCTTAGGACTAAAGACTTGATTTTCCTAGCGAATGGATTTGCTGCGTTTGATTTATTCAATGAGCGGATGACTATGCATAATGCTAATTTTGCGTGTCTACATTTTACCCCTCTTTGAAGCAATGTACTTGTTGCGTTGGTTCAAAGAATAAACTTGCCGCGATCAAAATAAAAAAAATTCTGATTTTTCGGATGCCCCAGCGGAAAGTACACTGGTACATTGCCCCCTCGAGAGATCGAGCGAAAATATTCGATTTGAGGGTCGATCTCGCGATAAAGAGGTTCAAAATGGATGGTTATGGATGATGATGCAACTAAGATGATTTTAAGATGCTTAGAATAACAAATCTATATTATTTTAAACAACTTAAATGATGATATGATGTGATGATGGATGACATGGATGAATGATGGATGAATTGGTGATGATGATTAACTATTCATGATGTGATGTTAGTGTAGAAAATGAAGAAATTAGATGATGACAAGAGGATCCAACAAGCCAACATTATGAGAGATGATGATGAGAAATGATGATGATGATGGATGATGCTTATCAAGGATTGGGATTTTAAAAGGGCTACTTACCTTATGTTTGATAACACATGTAGGTACAATGCATCAAGGTATAAAAGAACCAAGATGGCGTTGTACCTAGTGTGATGGAATTTGACTCGACAAGCAGATAGGAGTATTCTTGTTCACACTTGACATATAGAAACCTTGCTAGGACATACCTAACAAAGCAAGTATTCGCCAAGTTATTTTACAAGAACGTCCAACAAGCACAACAGACAAAAAGATAATGATCGTTGCCCCATTCCTATCTCTCTAAATCCTTTGTTCGGATATCATCGAAAGGTCCTTGGAATGAGCGCAATAAGATAAATCAAAAGAAAAGATCAAGTATGCAAACAAGCCAATTTTCTTCATACCTTCAGCCAAAGGGATGTGTTTTGATAGGATAAGAATCCAAGGTGATATCCAAAATGATGCCCATTGTCGAAACGATATATCCTAGGACATGCATTGTATAGGATGATGATGGTTTGATAAGTTGATTGATAGGCTGTTGATATAAGTTTGATTGACATGTCTGAAAATAATCAAGAGTTTGATTTTGTTTTAAAGGTTTGTTGCTTCGATTTTGATTTTGTGATTCAAGCTTGCTTTTGTTGACTGATATGATTGTTTCTGTTTGTGTTTTGCCAAAGGATGAAGGTGATGATCAGTTTATTATGGATGATTGATTATTGCGGGTGCAAGCGAGATGAGACAGATGGATTTTTTCAAATATTTGGATGTTTTTGGAGTTTTTTGTAATGTTTTGAGGCTGTTTTTGGTATTTTTGGATTTTTACAAATGTTTTGATTTTTGATTTTTCAAATGTTTTGGATTTTGTGTTTTTTGAATGTTTTTGGATTTTGATGTTTTTGAATGTTTTTGGATTTTGATGTTTTGGATGTTTTGGATTTTTCGATGTCTCGGTCGAGATGAGCCTTGCCTACGTTTAAGCTCAAAGATGGCGTAGTTCGGATGTCATGTTTTTGGCGTTTTTTTTTGACTTGTTTTGGATTTTGATATGTTTTGATGTTTTTGGATTTTGATGTTTTGAATGTTTTGAATTTTGATGTTTTGAATGTTTTTGGATTTTGATGTCTCAGAGGCTAATCAAAGATGAGCCTTGCCTACGTTTTCAGAGACGATGTAGTTCGGATTCCAATGTTTTTTTATGTTTTTCGATTTTTGACTTGTTTTTGGATTTTGATATGTTTTGAATGTTTTTGGATTTTGATGTTTTTTGAATGTTTTTGGATTTTGATGTTTTTCAAATGTTTTTGGATTTTCTTGATTTTTTGATGTTTTTGGATTTTCGCATGATTTTGACGATTTTGATATGGATGTGTGTGACGATATCAGTGCTTTATTTGAGGATTTTGCTAAAAACCAAGCTAGGGTTGATTGATCTGATTGATGGCCAATTGATGATGATGATAACATTGTTGAGGATACAACAATGCAAGGATTTGATTGATCAGGATTGATGACGATAACATTGTTGAGGATGCACAACAATGCAAGGATTGATGATGATAACATTGTTGAGGATGCACAACAATGCATGGATAGTGTTAAGCAACACAATGATCGGAAAGGATATCCCAAGAGGATGATTTTTTTGTTTGGATTTGATTGATCATGATTGTTGAAGCTTGGTTTGGAACAAAAGATGTTCTAATGATTTGATGTGATGTTCGAGGTGCAACTTAGATGTGACTGATATCGATTGTTTGGATCGATGTTCCATTGAAAGATGAAGACTGATAAGGAATGTCTTCTTGTCAAAATATGCCATGGGCTAGTGATTTAGATTCTAGATCCCAAATGCTTTGACCAATTTGGTTTCACGTTTGCCAATGTTCGGATCACCATATAAGGCGAAGGATATAGATCAAGATTTATTCCTGAAGCAAGATGCAAAATATCTTCCCCCAATGTCTAGCAATGTATGGAATGTCATGAATGGATGCTTAGATAGGTGTATAGATGGATGGATATGGTAAGCATGCAAAGGATGCTAGGGATTATCTTGCGATAAAATAAGATGTTTAGATAAAGAATGCTCATTTGGATAGTGCTTCATGGCTCAGATAATGCTGAATAGGATAGGATCAATGAAAATGACCCATGTCAAGATGTTTTATCATAAGCAAGTGTAAGGTGTGCCCCAAAATTTCATCAAGATCAAGATAACTTGGATGATGGATGCAGATGGATAAAGATGGATTGGATAAATGATTCATGGATGAATGGATTTGTTATGGCTGAGATGGAATGCTAGATTTATTATGGATGGGATGAGATACTTTCAACTGAACTGGCGCACGTAGATGCTTGATTCTACACATGACGCTTGTTTGCTAGGTTTTCATCATGGTCTTTCCCAAAGCGCCGCCCATGCGGTTTTCACTAGAGGAAGATTTTTCTATTTATTGTTTTCACTCCTTTTTCTGATTTTTTTTGGATTTTTTGTATATTTTGATTTTTTTGATTTTTCTGGAAGATTTTAAGCTCATGCTAAATCACAAGGTGTTGCTGATGTAGATGCCCCTGTCATGATGTGCCATCGATAGCCTGCTTGAAGAAGTTGCTTTGCTAAGATACGTGCATTTGAATGCAACTTTTGGGATTCTTGATCTGCTTTATTGATATCGAGGTTAACTCTATCTCTGTGTGTACATCGCGATAAAGTGCCTTCTGAATCCTTATGATGAAGGGTCGTTGCCAATACATGGTCAATGTGAGAATTGGATATCATTCGTGGAGGCGTGGATGGAGTGTGTTTAGGGATAAGAGATGGATTGGTTGACAGCTTGGAATTTTTAACTCTCCAAACTTGGGAAGATGAGCAATGATGGGTGGATACGAAAGTGTGCACGGAATTAGGACCAACTACTTGATACACTTTATACGTTGCTTGAAAAGCCTAGTTTTTCTTTCTTGGACATCTTTGATGGATACTTTTCCCTTTTTTATTTTGCCCCATAGTTTCTTTGACTGATGGAGTTTGATAGGGATGATCTTTCTTTGTATTCTTTGGTATCCATTTGTATTTGATTTGTCCATTATGCTTATCATCTTCTTTTACTTTAATAACGTTCTTCGTACTTTGATTCAAATCTTTCTTTTGACGTTGGTCCCAATTCGTGGATGGGGTGATGGGTGGATGAAGATTCGTGACGTGGCTAGTTGTAGTATTGGCAATGGTTTCACCATAAAGATTCTTCGTGCTCCCTATGTTGACATTTGCTTGAGACGAAGTTGCCCCCAGTATGGTGGTAGTATCACCTTCATTCCTTGATTCTGCTTGTTTTGAGATATCTTTTTCAATAAACATGCTCTGAGAAATGACCACTGTAGATGACATTGTTTCAATTTGCTGCTCCGCTAACTCTGAATTATATTGTTCTATTTGACTTGTTTCCTTGAGTGGATAATGTTCGATATCTGCATACCTGATGTCCTCAGTCTCAATTTGGGATATATCTGATACTGTTGTTGACAACTCTGTTTGATTGTAGGAATCAATAACCTGCTCTTTTTGTGTAATAGAATCTTGTTCTAGCTGAAGATCATCTACGTGTCCATCCATAGAAAGCATCTCATGGGTAGACGGAGGAGTAAGTGCTATGTGGATATGATCATCTTGTGTGGATAGGAGAATATCCATTAGATCATTGTAGTATCTTGGAGATACAAATTTTTGATCTTGATTTATTTTGGGATTGCTTTCGACATGCTTCAGATCAAGTTCCTGACATGGGTCGGTTTCAAAGGATGGATTGCTTACAAAGGGTTCTTGGATGTCGTTATTAGACATGGTAAGTGGTTCAATATCCTCAAGTGTCGAGTTCAGGGTTCCTTCAGTATCTATAACCATGAGGTCAAAGGGGGTCAACATGTCTTGGAAAGGACCATTGCTAGATCTTAGTGGAAGATTTTGATCATGCTTTGGAATGAATTCTTGAGATATGTCCTCTAACTCATGAGGCAATGTAGAGACATTTTCAACATGATCATTAGTTGATGCTTCATTGGATGAGGCAAACATATCTTTATTGATGGATAAATCTTGATCGTTGTTTTCAACAATTGTGGTGGATACATTTCCAATGCCTTCACCAGTGGTTGAATGGTCATCGTTATCCCCAATAGCTATCATTTTTCGTGTTTGTAATTGTGTTTGTTGGGTAGCTTGAGAGGCTTGGGAAACTTGAGAGGCTTGTTGCACTTTTTGAGCTTGTGTTTCTTGTTGTGTGGCTAGATATTGTTGGATGGCCCTTTGGTAGGCTTGGTGAGCTTTTAGCGCAATGTCATATTGTCTTGCTGCGTTTGGTTTTGGTGGTAGTGGTGGTGGATTTGGAATCATGTTGGATGTAGTGACAAGTGTTTGAGATACATTGGGAACGATCATGGTAGTGAGGGGTTGAGATGTGATGGGCGTGATAGTGGTGGTTGGAATGATTGAAGGGATAGTGATGGTTGGAATGATCGAGGTGATAGGCCCTTGGGAGACCATGTTTTGATTTTTTAGGATTGATGTTGTCATTTTATTAGATACCATCTGTTGGTGCGATGTCAATGGTATATTCAATGGTTTTGATGTGATGGCTTGATTGGTGTTAGGTGGATTGATTTGGATGGAGTTATTGGTGCTAGGTAAAGGGGGTAGCCCTAAACCAAGGAATGATATAGGTAATGGTGGTGGAGTTTTCCCTTGGCGCAATGACTCAACTATTTTGGTAAGTGTAGCAATTTGATCTCACCAAATTTGATCTTGATTTCGATCTTGACTCCCTTGATATAGTTGGTTTGGATTTTGTTCAAGCAGATTTGGAGTGTGTACTTGTGTTTGATTTTGGAAAATGTTCTCATTTGGGATGACACTCAGATTTGGCATGATAGGTTGAAATTGACCATTGTTCATGTTTGGAATATTCGTATGATTTGCAAATGTATCCATCCCAAAGTTTTCCGGATTCATGTTTCGAAAACTTGTGCTTGGTACATTTTCATTTGGCTTGTAGGGATTTGGTGGGATGATGTTGTTCGTTTGAAGGCTCATGCTTTGATTGTTCGGTTGAAAAACTTGTAGGTTTGGATTTAGATCTACCATCAGGAAATGTGTTCCAATCTTTGATTTGGGCATACTCACACTTGTTGTGCCATTGATGTTTGTAGAAGGTAATGATCCCATGTACGGTTTGTATAGATGTGAGTGTTGATAAACAATCGGCATTGTAAGGCTTTGAAAGTTCAACTGATTTGGATTACTCATGATGTATGGATCAAGTTTATATTCCATGTTCTTGTGTTTTGACCTTGTTGCAAAAGTGACCTCTAAGGTTCTTAGGACCAATGACGAGATGGAGGATGAAAGGTGGGAATGATATGAGTGTTTGAATGTTTAGGGACTTTGTATCAATGCTAGACTTAGGGTTTGATTGTGATTGGTTTGATTTGGATAATGAACTTGTAAACCCTAAGATGTTGGATGTGATCTTAGGATGGACTTGTTCAAAGGATTGCTAATTCAATTAAATGTATGAGAAAGGATGCATTCCCATACACCTAACTAAACAAGGTGGTTTAGATTTTGATGATTTACCCAAGTCTAGAATGATGTTTCCAAAGACCTAAAGTTGTTTGGTTGGATGAAGATGATAAATGTTTGGATGGATGAGGTTTTTGATTTTGATCCTAAATGAATCTGGGAAGGACTTGTTTACTAGGCCAAGATAGTGAAGAACATGCCTTTGTCTAAGAGTATTTCAAAATAAAAAAGATCAATGTTTGCATGAAAACCATATGACAAAAAGATGCCAAGCACATATGTGAGGTCCAATTGATTTAATCTTTGCTTAATGGATTCTTTTTACCACAAACACACTCTTGATTAGGTTTTCAACTAAATGTCCAATGTCCTAATTCTCTTTCATCCCACAAAGTGCATTATGCGGAAATCGAGGAAATCAAGGCAAAGGTTGCCTAAAGTTGACTTTAGTAGAAGCAAATTGAGATGAAATCCAAATGTTTAGATGCCTCTAAGGACACGAATCCCAATAGCAAGCAATAACATGTGAATTTGTTCAAGGATATTTGCTTCTCCTAAAGGGTTTGAGATTTGGTGCTCATGTTGAATGTTGGTTTTCCAATGTTTTCAATAAATGCACCGTGTTTTCAAACAAGCAATGTAACATCCTAGCTCAATTGATACGTTTTTCTTGGTGGGCTTGCCTCATGCCCTTCGTAGTAGAAGAGACGATTTTACATGCAACCAAGGACAAAATATAAAGGTATGTTAAGAATGAAGTCTTAACCTCTATATTTCAACCAAGATCGGACATGGCAAGTAACTTCTTGGAATCTAAATTCCAATGCACCACTTTGACAAACTCATTGGATGGACTAGATGGCAAATACAAACAAGGCTCTTAATGACACAACATCGGGGACATGGCACCTTGCGAGCGTCCAGCAAGCCACTAAAGGCTTTAATCAATCCTACTAAGGGCTCTTATACGTTTTACAGTAGTACCCCATTCTGAAAGACACTGTACGGTTAAGGCCTACATACCATGAGGACTTGACAGTTTAGTCTTATCCGTTTATATACCAGCCCAAATGAAAAACCGGTTGGAGTTTCCTTCGAGTTCTCCTTTCGGATGTGTCTCTTAGGCAGGTCCCTCTAAAGGTAAACAATAGCGAGCAAGCACATCTGTAGTTCGATCTACCTTCGTTTACAAACAAAGGGAGAACACACGTGATATACCTAACTCACACTCGCAAAGTGTTTTGTTCAATTTTAAACCCAAATTGAAAATGTGGAGGAAATATTTTATGCAACTTAATGTCACCAAAAAGAATTTTGGTTCTCAAGATAGCCGTGAAGCACGAGAGAAGTGCATGCGCCTTTTTAGATGAGATTACTTTGAATAAGAGATTACAAAACACGAAAAACACATGTTTATTTTAAGCCTTAAAGCAATGATTTTGATTCTTTTTAATGCACCAAGATGAAGTGTGAGATTGATTGTTCGATTTTAGCCCAAAAGTAAAAGACTAGTCAGTTTCTAAGGTTCAATTTTAATCCAACATTGAAAGAAGACAATGATCTAGTTGGGTTAAAATAGAAAATTAAAGCATGAAATAGAATCCTTTAAGCATTAAATATTGCTTTGTGAGTTTCAAAGTTGATGCTTAGCCCTTCAACTCCAATCTTGCTTTTTTTTGTTCTTTGAACACTTGATTCCAATGTTTGATTTCGACATCAACCTTCACCTTTACCTATTTCCTGCAAAAGGGAAAGACAAATCATGTGATGACCAATTTAAATTTCTCAAAATGATAAAAAAGGCTAGTGATTTTGAATTACCAAATGAAGCGTTTAATAAGGATCTTACCAATGTTTCAATCTTAATAAAATGAAAGCTCTTCTCTTAAACACAATCATAAAGAAAAGATTCTTTTGACAACATAAAAGCTCCAAAGAAGACAACTAAAAAATAAATAAATTTCTAGATAATAACATCATAAAAGAAAAAATGTCACTGCTTGCCTTTGTTTGATGCCAAAACATTACATGACAAAGTAATCAAAATATTTTCAAATATAGTTGAATATCAAAGCATGTAAGTTTAGGCTTTGTGCTCCTTTTCACACAACAACCTATTGCAAAAGGAAAAGAAACAGAAAATGCCTCTTACAAGTTTAATGCATGAATGATGTTGACCAGATTTCAACGAGTAAAACAATAAAAAAATCATGCCCTTCTAAGCATAAATCTTCCATGTCTTGTACTGATAGTACTTCATCTGCTCCCCTTTTAACTCATACATTTGTTATAATCATAGCACTCATGTCTAGTGTGCCTACGAACTATTGTAGTTGGCTTATTAGCATCCTTGAGATTATGGAGGACAGCTGGGAAGACATTTGGAGGAAAATTAGCAGGAGTAAATGCACACCGGTGTCAATCAAATCATGCATTTGTTTTTACTACCACACACCGCATCAAATTCAAACACAATGATGCGAACAACTCTGCCAAATTGCATGCAAGTGCGATAGCATAGACAAGAAAATGTGCTGACTGGAAAGTATGAAATCTGCTTGACAATATGCTTTAAAATGATGTTGTCTCATGGAACACACTAATTGCATGATATGCATGATTAGCATTATGCATAGTCATCCGCTCATTGAATAAATCAAACGTAACAAATCCATTCGCTAGGAAAATCAGGTCTTTAGTCCTAAGGTTATGCATTTAAATAAATCAAAGGCTCACATCATCCTTTAATTAAATAAATCAAACTTTATTTAATTAAAATCTCAAAAGTCATTTCCATCCTTTTCTGATTTAAACAAATCAAATATTTAAGTCCTAAAAGTCAAAATCATCTAAGCACCATTAAGCTAACCTAATCATCATTAAACTAATCTAACCATGATTAAATGTTAAATCCTCACCACTTGCATTCTCTAGATTATGCCCACTTGCACAAATAAATCCATTTATTGATTTATTTAAATCATCATTTTCACTCAACATAGCATTTATGGGGAATATTCCATCAAGTTTGAATTCAAAACCAAGTGGGCATGTACATCCAACAAAGCAATTAATAAACTCTTACATGTCCCCCACTCAGCATTTACTCTCAAATTTGAATTCAAATTTCCCCCCTCTTGGGCACATTTCCCAAATCTTGCACATGCATCAACCACTCACCACTTGACAAGTGTCTTCCTCTCATTTGTCCAATCTTTGTCCCACATTGATCCATTTTGAGCATTCTTCCAATTTGGGAATCTACAAATAGAGGCCTCATCCTCAAGCAAATCCTCCACAATCACTCTTGCAAAGTCACTCTCCTTGAGAACTAATTTTTCCCACCATCATACCATCCTCATAGCAATTTCATATCATCTAGCTTATCTATCAAGGATTGGGAAAGGGCTATTTTCAACAATAGCACCAATCCACTATGAGATAAATTTGGATTCATGTTGTTTATATGCTTATTTAGCTTGTCTTATTGTTTAGCATATCTAACATGATGCAATATTTCATAGGGATATTAGATTTGTTGTGTTTTGCTTGATTTATTCTGTTAAGGCTTAACATATTGCATATTTGATGTCTACAGTTAGGAATTTGAGGGATACCCCTCATCCTCTTATCACTACATCTTTTGAAGCTAGAGATGAACAAGAACAACTCACTTTCCATGATGTTGATGCAACCATTCAATCATAAACTAAATGCAAAGATAGAATGATTGATCGAAATGAATAACTAATTGATTAGCTTGTACAAAGGTAGTGAGAATCACATGCCAAACTTGACATGCAAATGACTCTAAGTGCCTAGCTGAGGAATTATAATCAACATGCTCATAATACTTAGCAAATTACTATGGTCAATCAACACATCTCCCCTAATGTTCACCATCATAATGTCTCAAACTAGCAAGATGGATTCTAGTGAATGTAGGATAGAATGTTAATGTGAACCTTAAAAGGATGGCTCAAATAATTTCCCTAGTTAGAAAACCTCTTGGTGCTGATAGATACAAGAAATTGGATTACATTGTCATACATGGTTACCCTAACATCATCCTAAATAAAATCAAAGGGAAGATCCCAAGGTTCTAGAGTAATAATACAATATCAAGTAAAGGAAATCTCAATAATTTTATTAATGTCACTAATGATTATGAGGTTGAAGATGAGGACGTAATGATGAATATTTTTATCCAATCCATAGAAGAGAGTGAAAAGGAGTGGTACAAGATCCTCCTTGACAACAACATTGAAACATGGGAGGAATTCATGAGTTTTTAGGATGCAATATGATGATAGGCTAACTTAAATTTGAACTTATGTACTCACAACCATTAAAAAGGGAGTGAATGAGATATGGGTTGATTTTAACAACTTTTTTATTATGTCACTAAGGAAAGTGCCACCAAATTCGAGACCAAATTGCCCATGTGCCTTGTGATTTATTATGGAGATTTTGATACCAACGTCGGATATTTTCTCAAGGACAATAATTCAAAAGCCTTTAGGGAGGCTTATTCCATTGCAATTAATATTGAGAGTAATATGAGGGATTTAGATAAACACCTCAAAAGGGAAGATTTCAAGTTAGCTAAACCCACGAGAAAAATGCTATCTAAACATTTAACTATTGATAAAAAAATTAGATAAACTAATGGGGTTGTGAAGGACCTATCGTACAAGATTACAAGAATGAAAAAGGGGCTTCCACCCCCCAATTTACCAACTCATTTCAATGAGGAATAGTGTTTGCATAATATTCCACACAATTAGGACTCATCCAAAAGATCATAACAATATGATAGGAAAAATATAGTAGGTCATAGGGATTCCAAAAAACAAGGTAGGGTTCCTCTTGAACCTCTTATAAAATATAATGTGCACTTCTAAGTTGCCTCTTTGTAGCATAAAATTTGCTATTTCCCCATGACCCTATAAGTTGTACAATTTCTCTAGCTGATAACACAAATGAAGGGTAATTTTATGAGGATGAGAACTCATATTATCATGATGATCATGTTAATTAACTTGATGATTTTAAATATTAGTTTAGTGATGGAGAGGAGGATAATTTTGACCATGAAGGTGTTGAATATCTATTCTAAAATGTTCATGATACAATCACATGGTAATATGAGTTTCTACTTAATGATTTTAAATATTTGAGGGAGGTGATGAGGCACACATATTAAGGAAGGACACCACCAAATGATGACAAGAAAATACTTACTAGGGTTGTATTCATACATGTGTATAATGGGTGCCAATTGAGGAACAATTTTGTCCCTTGAAGAGAGATAAATGATGTAGCAAATCCAACAATAAAAGGACCTAGTTCAAAGAAGGAAGAGTCTTCTACAAAGAACATTATCATAAATGATAGCTCCAAGGAGATAAGGAAATAGGGTGAAGATTCAATAAAAATATATTGAACAAGAGGAGGTTTGTCCCTGAAATCAACAAACATGACATACCCACAACTATGAAGGATATTGCAAAAGAAAATAATAATTTTGTGAAGAAACAACCCATCCCTTTTCAACTAGTGGATGAAGCTATAAAGAAAAGAAAGAAGAGAAATGAAAAAGATAATGATCCTATGCCTTGTGATTTACAATGCATTTAATTTCTAAGGAAAATGATGTGACAATCTCAAAAGACACACCTCTACCTATTTATAGCCTTACTGTTATGTAACACATGTTAAGTCAAATTAGAATTTAATGACAATAAGTAAATTGTGTAGAATTCTCAAGCATAGGGATAGGGGTTTGTATTTTATATTGTAAATGAGAGTTATCAACATTTTATAAACCCTAGTTCAACTTTTTCCCTAAAAATGGAGAAACCATTGAGCTCTACTTAGAGAATTCTATATCCACTAGTCATTCTAGTGTTGATCCTTATTATTTCAATCTAATAATTGATAATTGGATGGTGCATAATGGTAAGCTATATTTTGATGCTTCAAGAAATGTAATGCCTTTGGTAATAATGAATGACCTAGGTCTAAGGGTATCCAAATCCTATGAAAAGTTTTTTTCCATTAATTCAAGGGAGGTCAATTTGGTAGGAATGGTAAATAATATAGAGATTAAACTAGTTACGTTCCCTAAGAAATAAATCTTGATGGATATAATTGTGTAGATTGTCCAACTAAGTGGGGTATGTTACTGTTTAGAAAATGAGTCGCTTCTATAGGTGGAAGTATACCAATGCACCTATCTTATGCCACTATCCCATTATATGATGCTGTAACCATGTTCATAGTATGGTTTTCATTAAAGAAAAGTAATTCAAAACACAAGTACAACTACTCAAAATTCTTCAATTAACTCTATTCCAATTCTATTCCATTTTGTCTTCTCCAACTGAAAAATTTCCTTAACTTGTAAATTCTCTCCTAAAAATCTATCTATTTTTAGTACTATTACATGCTTACTCATTTGGTTGTCAAAATTTCTAATTATTTGAATCTAACTAAAGTAGGAATAATAATGAACTAAATACTTCTAATTACATGAAGAATCTCAAAAAAATTAAAAAACCCAATTTGGAAATTGCTAGAAAAAAAATGAAAATGCCAATTTGAGGCCTTAGATGGTTGAAAACAACCCCAAAAAAGAGTCAACACGTGATCCAATTGAACAATTTTTATTTGGTTTGGACTCAACTCTTTGAGATGCTCCTCCATGTGAAATTTCAAATCAAATGGACTCTCGGGTCAAAATTTATGGCCTCTAGAAGTCCTGGCATCATTATTCTCTAATTGAAAAGAACACAACTACAAGTTATTGTATTGGAACTTGTGCCAATTATCTTGATCCAACTTCTTTAATTTAAACTCTATAATCCATGTATTATCTTTTTGTGCTAGCCCTTCCCATTGCACCAAGTACTTGTTGTATTGATCTTGGCATGTGGATAACTTCTTGAACAAAATCTATGCAATATTTTCCATTTTTTGCTAGGAACCTTTTGTTTCCAACTCAATTCTTCCTACCCTTCATCATCAGCGATGAGGGCCAAGCCACTCGAAACCACACAAATCACAACAATAGATACCAACACAGAAGATGCAAGACAGAAAAATAACCCACTTTGAACTATTTTCAGATAATGGAATTACATATTCAAAACTTACATGCTACAGCCCCATGGGCTTGATTCATTACAACAAAATCAACTCTGAAAATAAAACATATTATTTGGAGCCACAATTTGCACTATTGGAGCTGCCTTCTACAACCCCTCCCTAACCCTTTTTATTTTACCAAATAACCACCCTAGAATGTTCTAGAAAGTTCAACTTTCCCTTTTGTTTTGGCGCCAAAAGTCCCACCGTTTGCTTTCTGGCCTCAAAAGAAATTTGAATGAAATTCACTTTTTACAGGGGCAACTTCGCAAGGCCATAAATTTTGATTTGGGTGTCCGATTTGCTATTATTGCATGTTGTTGGAAAGCTCTCAAAGAGATCTACAACACACAAATTGATCATAGGTCAGTTCGTCAACTTTTTGAGTTGTTCTGGGGCCTCTAAAGTCTTCATATATGAAATTGAAGTTGCATTGGAGAAATTTCCCAAGACAAAAACTTTAACATCTCCCAAACTGTGCAGGGTATTGAGACGATTCTTTCGCGACCGAAAATGTTTTTCAGTTCTATTCCTTAGGGTAAATTTTCAAGTCCATATGAGCCCATTTAGGCCGACTTAGTAAAAATAGTAAGTGCTCGTTTTTCGCTGTTTTTGATGCTTGACTGTTTTACACCCCTTAAGTGTCATCATGGGACTCAAAACAACTAAAGAAAATAAAGAATTTTTTTTTTTACGTGATGCAAGATTTCCCTACACTGCTGGATGCTCCTGCATCAGACACCCAGGGTAATTTGAAAAGTGACCTTGTCACTTCTCAGGAGTTAGAGGGAAACCAAGACAGTTAATCTCAGTCTCAGACAACCATGATGAATCTTCAATAGTCCTTCCTCTCCATTTCACCAAGTACTCTACATATTTCCTATTTCTTGTGCTTCTACCCACACAACTATCCAAGATTTCTTCTATCACTTCCTTCTCTGAAGTAGGTGCTAGAAGTTTCCACTATTCTTTTCCGCCCCTCCTCTATATCACCTTCATGATACTTTGTCAAATCAACAATGTTGAACACAAGAGAAATGTTTATTCCACTAGGAAACTCTACCTCATAAGCATTTCTTGAATCATGCTTCTTCAGGATCTTGCATGGTCCAAACTTCTTCATCTTTAACTTGTTGTATGTACCAACTAGAAACCTTTCCTTTCACAAATGAACCATGACTTCATCTCCTACCTAGAACTCCTTATACCTCCTTTTCTGATTTTCCTGAGCCTTATATTGTGAGTTCATCTTATTGATATGTTTCTTCACCTCTTCGTGCAAATTCTTTAGGTGCTTAGAAAAATCTTCAGTCTCAACACTACTCTTCTCCCCCTTATCCATCTTTCTCAGTTCACAAGCAGTTCTTGGACTACTCCCATACACAATTTGGAATGGTGATTTACTAGTACTCCTATTGAAAAAAATATTATAAGCAAATTCAGCCTGTGGTATAATCAAATCCCATCCCTTAGGCTTATCTCCTACTAAGCATCTTAGCAGGTTACCCAAACTCCTATTCACCACCTTTGTTTGTCCATTAGTCTATGGATGGTGTGCAAAACTGAACTTCAAATTTGTCTTCAATTTCTTCCATAATGTCCTCTTGAAATAACCAACAAATTTGGTATCTTTGTCTGAAACTATACTCTTTGGTAGACCATGTAGTCTCACCACCTCTTTGAAAAACAACTCTACAACATGAACAACATCATTGGTCTTATGACATAGAATGAAATGTGTCATCTTTGAAAATCTATCCACCACCACAAATATGGAATCATGCCCTCTCTGTGTCCTTGACAAGCCAAGAACAAAATCCATGCTAATATCTCCCATGGCCTCTCAGGTACCAATAGTGCTGATACAATCCAGTATTCTGACTTGTTCCTTTCGCCATCTGACATACTCGACAACCAAAATTCTTCACATCTTTTTGTAACTATGACCACTAATAATTTTCACTGACAAGGGCAATGGTCTTATCTTGACCAAAATGTCCAACCAATCCTCCACTATGCTTCTCCTTGATTAGATTCTCTCTCATAGAACTCCTTGGAATGCACAATTGGCTTCCTCTAAACAACATCCCATCTTGGATTAAGAAATCTAACCATCTCGTCCTATCCAATGAAACAAGTTCCAAACAAGCCTTCCAAGCTTCTGCAAAGTTTGGATCTTCAGGATATAAACTCTTGAGTTCATTGAACCCAACAACCTCTATATTCATTTCTATCAACAAATTTTATCTTCTACTCAAGGAATCTACAACTTTGTTTGACCTTCCACTCTTGTGCTTAAAAAAAAAGCATAACTCTGCAAAAACTCAACCCATTTTAAGTGCCTTTGATTCCACTTTCCTTGACTATTGAGATATTGCAAAGCCTGGTGATCAGTATATAAAAAAAATTCTTTTGGCAACAAATAGTATCTCCATTTCTTCAAAGCTTGAACTATAGCATAAAACTCTTGATCATAGACATAATATTTCTTCTTGGCATCATTTAAATTCTCACTAAAATAGGCAACAGGCTTACCTTCTTGACTTAAAACAACTCCTATGGCAGTGCCACTAGCATCACAATCTACCTGAAAGACCTTATTGAAATCTGGAAGTGCGAAAACAGGTTGCTTTGTAACTTTCTTCTTCAACATATCAAAACTTTTGGCTGCTCCTGTTGTCCAAGTTTAAACTCTTTTATATCCCCTCTCATTGCTTCAGTTAGAGGTGCACAAATACTATTGAAATTCTTAATAAACTTTCTGTAAAAACTTGCTAGACCATAAAATGATCTTACCTCTGTAACATTCCTCATGGTAGGCCATTCAATGATAGCTCTCACCTTCTCTGGATCCATTTTAAGACCCTCTGTTGAGACAAAAAATCCTAGATATACCAACTCTCTCTTCGTACAACTACATTTCTTCAAATTAATCACAACTTCTCCTCCCTTAGCTTCTCAAAAACTCTTCAGATATGCATCAAGTGCTCCTCCAATGTCTCACTGAAAATAAAAATATCATCCAAATAAACAATAACAAATTTTCCTAAAAATTCTTTCAATACCTCATTCATAAGCTGCATAAATGTGTTCGGTGCATCAGTTAGCCCAAAAGGCATGACTAACCACTCATACAAGCCCTCCTTGGTTTAAAGGTTGTCTTCCATTCATCTCGTTCTCTAATCCGGATTTGTTGATATCCACTCTTCAAATCTATCTTCGTGAAGTACTCAACTCCACTCAAACAATCCATAATGTCATCCATTCTCGACAATGGAAATCTATACTTGATGGTGATCTTGTTGATGGCTCTAAAATTTGTACATATCCACCATTCCCCATCCTTCTTTGGTGCTAGTATTGTAGGTACTGCACATGGACTCAAACTCTCTCTGATCAATCCCTTCCACAACAACTCTTTCACTTGTCTATTCAAATATTCACTCTCTACTGGAGTCATACAATGAGCTACCTTATTCAGAAAATTGGTTCTAGGAATCAAGTCCATTTGATGACTAATCTTTCTTAATGGAGGCAAACCTTCAGGTACGTTATAAAAAATAATAGCTTGAAACTCATTCAACAAATCTGAAACCTCTACACGTTTCTCAGTAGTATCTTCCTTATCAACTCTAGGGATCAATGCAAAACACATATGCTCATGCCTCATACCTTATATGAACTTTCTACCATTGACCAACCAAATTCTTGCATTGTTGCATACCTTTTCCTTTGCTTCTTTCAAGGGCTTCAACTTATGATGAACCCCATCCTTTGTCAAAGAATAGGTGTTGTCATGTCCATCATGTACTGCTCATTGATCAAACTACCACAGTCTTCCTAACAACATTTGAAAAACATCCATAGGCATAATATCGCACAATACCTCATCATGGTAATTTCCAATCTTGAATTTTACTAGACATTGTTCATTTACCAAGGCTTTATGGTCCTTCTGCAACCAAGCAATCCAGTAAGGGTTTGGATGCCTTCTTCTTTCCAACCGCAATTTACTAACCATTTCTTTTGAAATAAGGTTATCAGTTCAACCTCCATCAATAATAACATTGCAAACTTTATCTTTACACTTACATCTGGTGCGAAAAAATTCTTCCTTTGAGTTGGTTACTTCTCATTCAACAAGGCTCTTCTAGTAACGAGAACCTCTCCTCTTTCCACATCTTCAGAATGTGAAGACTCAACATATTCATCTACATGTGTAACTTGTGTATTACCCTCGGGTCTTCTATTTTCCCTTCCTTGATGTTGAGGACACTCATAGGCTCTATGTCCTTCTTTGCATTGGAAACAGGTTCCACGAAAGCCTCCTTTTCCCAGTCCTCATCCAAATCTTCCTCTTCCTATTTGGTCTCCATTATTCTGATCATGAGGATGGTAGGTGTTATCTCCTTTTTGGTTTTGGCTGCTATTGGATCCTTCACCCTTCTTTTGATCTTCATTTCGACCTCCATATGACCATCCACCGGTCTTTCCTCCACGACCTCCACCTTGTTGTTTGTTCTCAAACCTCTTGTTCAATTGTTCTTCAACCTTTAGAGAAAACTAATAAGCATCCTCAATGGTGGTCATTATTACTAATGCTAATTCTTCATGTATGCTTGGCTTCAACCCGTTAATATAAAAAACAACTTTCTCTTTATTCTCCTCATAATGTTATGTCTGAATCAGGACCTTGTGAAATTCCTTTGTGTATTCTTTCACCATCCTTGTTCCTTGCCTCAAGCTCTACCTCTTCTTGAACAACTCCAATTCATAATCGACTGGAATAAATTGTTTCTTCAATTTTGACACCATTATGTCCCATCTGGAAATTTTATCTTTCCCTTGTCTTCCTCTTTCTAACTAGACCTCTTTCCACCATATACTGGCATGACCTTTCAATTTTGTCTTTGCAAACCTCACTCTACAAGGATCTTCAATCTCCTCAAACTCAAAATATTCCTCCATGTCATTGATCCAATTGATCAATTCTTCAAGATTTAGACTTCCACTGAAACTTGAAACCTCCAATTTAGGTCTCTTCCCAATGCTTGAGATCGCTCGTAGTAATCTTATTTCTCCATGATCCATTGGATCCTGCTCTTCCTCTTCCATTTCCTCTTCCGTTTCATCTTGACTGTTGTCTATGTCTCGTTGCACATCTCTTCTTCGAGCCTCTTGTTGCAAGGATTCTAATTTACTTTTAAGGGATTTGATTTCATCTCTAGGTGGATCTCTTCCTCTACCACCTCAAATTCTACCTCTGCCATGCTGGGGAAGTCTTGGAGGCATCTTGAACTCAACCCACACTCACAGGTCCTGCTGCAACTACCTCACATTTGGCGCTCTATTACAGGCTCAGGAACTCTTGCTCTGATACCACTTGATGAGGGCCAAACCGCCCAAAACCACACAAATCACAATAATAGATACCAACACAGAAGATGCGAGACAAAAAAATAATCCTTTCAATTATTTTTAGATAATGGAATTACTTATTCAAAACTTACATGCTACAACCTCATGGGCTTGATTCATTACAACAAAATCAACTCTAAAAAGAAAAACATATTATTCAGAGCCACAATTTGAACTATTGGAGTCGCCTTCTACAACCCCTACCTAACCCTTTTTATTTTACCCAATAACCACCCTAGAATGTTCTAGAAAGTTCAACTTTTCCTTTTGTTTTGGTGCCAAAAGTCCCACTATTTGATTTTTGGCCTCGAAAGAAATTTAAATGAAATTCACTTTTTAGAGGGGCAACTTCACAGGGCCTAGTGTCCAATTTTCTATTATTGCATATGGTTGGAAATCTCTTGAAGAGATCTACAACACGTGAACCAACCATAGGTGGGTTCGTCAACTTTTCGAGTTATTTCGGGGCCTCTAAATTCTTCATATCTAAAATTGAAGCTACATTGGAGAAATTTATGGGGACAAACTTTAATATCTCCCAAACCATGCAAGGTATTGAGATGATTCCTTCGCGATCAGAAATGTTTTTCAGTTCTGCTCTTTGGAGTAAATTTTTAGGTCCATACGAGCCCATTTAGGCCAACTTACTAAAAATAGTAAGTGCCCACTTTTCACTAGTTTTGATGCCTGACTGTCTTACACCCCTTAAGTGCCATCATGGGACTCAAAAAAACTAAAGAAAATGAAGAAAATATTTTTTTTGGGTGATGCAAGATTGTCGTACACTACTGGATGCTCTTGCATCAATCAACCTGTTCATGAAAATCATATAAATTGAAAACATTAAATATATGAGAAATATCACAGCTCACAATTAAGTCTACCTCATAAGCATTGCCATTGATCTTCTTTGTAATCTTGCAAGGACTAATTTTCTTGTATTTCAATTTATTGTAGGTTTTTGTGGGAAACCTCTCTTTTCTTTGATAAACCATCACTAAATCATATTCATTAAATAATTTGTCTTTTACTAGCATATATTGTAGTTTGTAATTAGTATTATTTTCTTGTAACTTTCTTTCGCACTTCTTTGTGTAATTTGTGAAGGTGTTCTACATTCTCTTCACCATCATCACTAATCCTGTCTTCAATTCGTAGTTGCACCAAATTTAAAAAACCTTGAGGATTTCTTCCATAAACAATTTGGAATGGTGATTTACTTGTGGATCTATTCATTAAACTATTATAGGAAAAATCAACTTATGATAATGCCAAGTCCCATTTTCTAGGTTTCTCTCCAATGATACATCTTAATAAGTTTCTGAAACTTCAATTCACTACTTTTGTCTGCCCATTTGTTTGTGGATGGTAAGCACTATTGAAATGGAGCTTAGTCCCCATCTTCTTTTGGAGGGTCCTCCAAAAATGAATCAAAACTTGGTATCCCTATGATATGTAATATTTTTTGGGACACCATGCAATCTAACATCTTTAAAAAATAAATCTTCCACCCTAGTTGCATCATTAGTATTCTTGCAAGCAATAAAATGAGCCATCTTAGAGAATCTATCAACAACCACAAAAATGGAATTATTACCTTGTTATGTGTTTGGGAGACCCAAGACAAGATTCATGCTTAAATCTATCCATGGTCCACGAGGACTAGTAATGAAATGTATAAACTTGTATTCTGTGAGTGTCCTTTGACCACTTGACACATTCTACACCTTGTTACATATTTGGCTATGTCGCTTTTCATCTTTGGCCAATATTACCTATCCTCTACCAAGGCTATAATCTTATCTTTTCCAAAGTGTCCAGCCAACCCATTGCCATGACGCTCTCTGATAATGTTATCTCTTAGTATTATGAATGTAACCTAATACTATTAGCGGTGATAGTGATGTGATGATGCTGATTTTCTAACCTACTATCTAATTCTAATGCTGATGATATAATTTCATCTCACATATATACATTGCATTTTTAGGGTTACAACCCTTTGCACGTCTGTCCACTACATCCCTTCATTTAATTAATTGTCTTTGGAAAAATAAAATACTTCAACTTTAATCCCCATCTTTGTGTCTTCCTGAAAATTAATTTAATAATAATCTCCCTTTGCTGAAAACTTCACCTCTCACCCAAAAAATAAAAATAACCATCCGTTTTATAATTCCTTTGGTGAAAATGTTTCCCATCCTTGTGAGAGTATTTTACGTTGTATTTAATGTGTGCATCTTTACCCAATGTAAAATACTCTTTAAGTAAAAATAATCACCCATTCCAAAGCTTTAAATTGTCCTCTAATTTCTTTTGTGAAAAGCTTCAATCATTAAAATATTCTCCAGGTAAATTAATTATCTCTCCCTTAATAAAAATATTTCATCTTGTATTTACCCGTATGTATTTTCACCTGACTTTTAGAAAAATGTCCTTTGGGTAAATAATTACCCACTCCTTGATTCATTCAATTATGTTGGTGAAAATATTTTACTTCTTAATGAAAATGAATTTTCATCTTTGATAAAATCTCTATTTTCCCAAACAAATGTGGTGATTTTAATAATTTTCATTAAAATATTCACCACACATCTTTGCAATAATATTTTATTCACATCCGAATAAAACTTTTTGATAATCTTTGTTTTGTCTTTCCATCGTGATCTCATATTTTTTGCCCTATCGAAGTGACTTGGAGCATCGAGGAGACTTTCAACAATGTCCTGCCGATACCTTTATCTCTCCTTGATGAATTCCTATTCTTCTCTTGTTGACTCATTGGGGTGTCGAAGAGACATTTAATATTCTCTCTTCGATAGGCTAAAGTCTCTTCGCTAAGATTTTGCTTTGCAGTGCCAGTTTTAGGGTTTCATCGCTGGGTCCTTTCACAGTGATACGCGAGAAACATGTCCTCATTGCCTGCTTGAATCACCGAGGTCGTCCAAGGGGTGCTTCATCTGACCCTTCATCACATCGATGTTGCTGACGTAGCTCGTTCCACCTGAAACAATTCTCAACAAAGCTTCTGCAGATGTTGATGCTTCTCCAATATTTCAATGTTCTTCTATATTTCTCTTCTATCGCTCAGCAAGCTCAAGCTTGTCTTTTAATTCACAATCCTCAGCGGTCTGTATCCAAACCCTTTTCACAATGATCTTCAATATATGTCATTTCATGAATTGAAATCATAACAATCTGCACAACTAATTTCTTGTCCACTGTCATTGTTTCCCCCATGCCTATAATGGTAGAATTACTTATCATAGTAATCAGGATGCATGTCAGAATTGCTATGTATGTCACTCCTTTTCCTTGTGAATTGAGCTATAGAAGATTTATAGAACCTTTTCTTTAATTATTTAGTTCACTGCAAATTGCAATATTCCATCGTTGGTAATGTTGTGCATATGAGGCTCCATTGGGTCTATTACAAGCATCTGGTTCCTTAGGTAGCTACAATTTTTGTATGTATTGGCCTTTGGATATTTTTTTATACAATGCAGTGAGTACATTATTATTCTTGCTTCCCCAACAAATGCAAAGATTCAGGTTACCCATAATATTTGTAGGTGGAAACTTCTAAATAACATGAAACGAGGGCAATAATATTATAGGACTTTCAAAAGATGCAATGACATCACCCTTCAATTTCTACAGAGCCTGGGACTTCAAAAAAGTCTTCCTTCATTAGTGATTAATCAAGCTCATTTGCAGCCCTGCAACTGTACCCGTGAAAACTGCCTTACAAGGTTTCCCCAAATACAAATCTTCATTCACTTTGCATACAGTTTATTACTCCTATCATTGCATTCTTTCAATTTGTTTTCCAACTCATCTTGAACATATGACTATTCATGGTTTTCTCTCAGTGTTCTTGTTTGAGTAAGCCCATTTTTTTTGCTTTTTAGTCATGTTTTCCATGATCTTCTCACAAGAATTCTACTGATTTTTACAAGTAATTCCTTAGAGGCATCATTACTCTTTTGAAATGCATTTTTCAACTCATGTATTTGTTCTCTTTCACTGGTGATTGTAATAAGTGAGCTTTAATTCAAGCTCTTCAATTGTCACCTCATCATTTGCATTTACATGACATTTTATTCCTTGTAATTATTTCATCAAAATTTGAAATGCATCTTAAACTCACACTGTGATCAAAACAGATCAGGTAGCCTCCAGAATTGCCTTGGAAAATTGATCAAAACTTCCCTTGGAGCCATGAGAATGAACCAACATGGTGAGTTATGATAGGGGAGTATGGTCGTCAATCAGATTGGCGTGAAGTCATCTGGATTGAAAATTGTTAATGCTCAAAGTTGCTATTTTAGCATTTTCTGAAAACTTGCCACTGTCAAACTCAATTGAAGCTCTCCAACTTGTCTTCTTGAAAAAATACCAAATCTGATTGTGGGAAGCTGTAACTTTGGGAATTAGTTCATTTAGGTCCCATGAGCATGTGTGCATAAGGGTTTTTCACCAAGTTACTTCCTTCATCAAATATTAAAGGTCAAAGTTGACCACTTGGAAACTTTATGGAAGTGTAGTCACAAAAGCTCTGTAAAACCCATTTGGTTTTGGCCTTGAAAAAATACTAAACGAGCTGCTGAGGCTTTGAAAGTTGACATGGATGCACATTGAGATGGGGAGAATCTAAAGCACCAATTGATTTATCTTGACAATCTTCTAGTTGATAAATATTGTCTTCCAAAATTGACCTACTTGGCAAATTTTATTGTGTAGACAACAAACCTTCACATAACCCTTCAACTTGGTATTTTGAAATCTTGTCAAAACTGATCGTACGAAGCTGAAATCAGGCGTGCACATTCACATATGTTAGATAAACATGCTTGCAAGGTGATTTTGCGTGAAATTGCACTGGCTTCATTTTATGATTTTTCAAAGTGGGTCATTTGAGCAGATTTTCCAACTGTACTTTTGAGTGCTGAAATCAAATTTTTCATCATGGGAACCTAAAATTTTGCAAAAAATTGATGAAATTTTAGGATCCAACAAGGATGACGAAGTGCTGCCAAATTACAAAGAGGATTGTTGTATTGATGTATTTTGGAGATTAATACAAACATTGGATTTCTTTGGGTGTGGAGTTTTTTCCCACAAGGGTTTTTCCATGTATATCTTGTGTTGATGACTTGTGTATTGCAATTTTTTCTTTCATTGTTGCAATTGTCAACCACTTAATCATTTTATGGTAATCTTGTAAACACAATTTCAGATTTGCAACCACATATTTAAGTTCATATTGTTGCAAGTTATACCTTGATTTCCAACATTTGGTATCGGAGCCAATGGTTCTGTTAAGAGGACACCTTTCTTTTGAGTGTTGAAGGTTTTTTGGTTGTGTTGGGAGATTGTGCATTGTGGGTTTTGTAGATTTGTGAAGAAGATTGTAAACCATGGCTTCTACCTCTCGTTAGGATATTGAGAAATTCAATGGAACTAGCTACGAGATGTGGAAGTTGAAGATGATCTCCTTGAAGGGAGAGATCAATGGTTGGTAGTTTCAAATGAAAAGAAATCAAAATCAACGTCTAATGAAGATTGAAAGAAAATGGACAAGAAGGCATGAGGAAACATTCAACCGTGTCTTGTAGATTTCATCCTCTTGATATTTACCAAACCAAAATTTTAACTAATAAGTTGTATCTCAAAAGATGTTTTGTATTATTTGAAAATGGATGGTGATTCTATTGCATTTAAATGAATATGATTATAAGTCAACTTGCATTAGTAGATGTTAAGATAGAAGAGGAAGATAAATGTATTTTGATGTTGTGTTCTTTACCCGAATCTTGGGAAAATCTAATTATTGCCATAAGTGGTGGTGGTATAGAACCGAAGATGGATAGTCTCATTGCAATACTTCTTTTGGAAGAGATGAGGATAAATTCCATGAATGCGGGCTCCCAAGATGCCTTGCATGTGCGAGGAAGGTCCAAAGGAAAAGGAGGGTCTAAAGGGGACAAGAAGAGAGACAAGTCTAAAGGACTTTCTAAAACCCTCGGGAAGAGTAAAGTGTTGGAGTTGTGGTAAGAGAGGACATGTGAAGGAGTGTAGAAACAAGAAAAAGAGTTCAGATACTTCCATGGAAAATTCCTTAGAAGATGGTGATTTTGATGCTTTGTTTATTTCTACTAACACTATTAGTGATGATGCTTGGATTATTCATTCAAGTTGCTCCTACCATATGACTCCTCATAAGGAGTGGTTTACTTCATATTCAGCTTATGACGAGGGAGAATTTTTCCTTGGTGATAATAGCATGAAGAATATTTTTGGTAAGGAAAAGGTAAAGTTGTGTTTCAGTGATGGAAGGGTTAAAACTCTTGATCATGTTTTACATATTCTAGGACTTGTGAGAAATTTACTTTCAGTATCCAAGTTGAATGATTCTATAATGCATGTGACATTTGACAATTCTAGTTGTAGGTTGGTAAGAGGGAGTTTGGTGATTGCTAAATGATCTCAGATAGGGACTTTATTTAGGCTTAATACCTCAATTTTTTTCAATTCTACCAATGTAACTAGCATTGAAAATGCATGCATGTTGTGACACCATAGATTGGGTCACATAAGTGAAAAATGTCTTAAGACTATTTTGAATAAAAAGTTGGTTGATGGTATTTCTAATTATTTTGTTGGTAAAAATGATTTTTGTGAGAATTGTGTGTTTGGTAGACAAAATAGATCATCATTTCCTAACATGACTAATAAAGCTAAGAGATTATTAGAGATCATTCATTCAGATGTGTTTGGACCAGTGGATGTTGAATCTTTTAAAAAATATCGATATTATGTTACTTTCATTGATGATGTATCAAGATACACCTGGATTTATTTTATGCATGAAAAATCTAATGTTTTCACTAAGTTTAAGGAATTTAAAGCCTTAGTTGAGAAGCAAAAAGATTATAAGATAAGGGTGTTGAGATCTGATAATGGGGGTGAATATTCTTCTAGGGAATTTGATGAATTCTGTAAGCATGTAGGTATTGTTTGGAAAAAGACTACACCTTATACACCTCAACAAAATGGGGTAGTAGAAGGAATGAACCAAACCTTGATGGAAAGAGATAGGAGCATGTTTAGTGGTGCTAAGCTCAAAAGATGCTTTTGGGCCGAAGTTGTAAGTATTGGATGCTATTTGGTTAATAGATCTCCTTGTTCAGCTCTTGTTGATAAAAAATCCCTATGAAGTGTGGATAGGTAGAAAGCATTCTGTTTCACAATTAAGGGTCTTTGGTTGTGAGGATTTTGTTCATGTGCCTCAAGAGAAGCATTCTAAGTTGGATCCAAAAGCACATAAATGCATCTTTGTTGGTTACGGTGAGAATGTAAAAGGTTATAAGCTTTGGAATCTACTAACCCATAAAATGGTTTTCTCTAGAGATGTGATCTTCAGGGAGTTTAGAGCTTACTCAGGTGAAGAACAACCAAAGGAGAAAGATAAGACAAAAACAATGCACTTTGAGACAAAGATTGAGAAGCAGGAAGATGCACATGTGGAAGAACAATTAGATGGATTTGAGGATGGAGAAGAAGAAGAGGGTTCAGAGAGTTCCAATGATGTGCAGGATGAGAATGAAAAAGAAGAGTAGCAAGAGCCCCTTATTCCTACCTTGAGAATATCCACAAGGCAACATTATCCAGTTGAAAGCTATAGCCCATCCAATTCGTGTTGTGTATTTTCTTTGTTGAGTATTGATGATGAACCTAGATCCTACAAGGAGGCTCTTTCTTTAGAAGAAAGTGAGTCTTGGTTGAAGGCCATGTAGGAGGAGATGATGGCTTTGGATAGTTGTGATACTTGGGATCTTGTGAGTTTGCCAAAGGAAGGCATCCCATTGGTTGCAAGTGGGTGTTTAAAAATAAATTTGGAGTAGATGGTCGATTAGAGCGGTATAAGGACAAATTGGTGGCCAAGGGCTACTCCCAAAGAGAGGGAGTTGATTTTGGTGAAATTTTCTCTCTTCTTGCTAAGTTAACTTTTATTAGATTCCTATTATCTACTGTTGTTGCTTATAATTTTTAAATAGAGAAAATGCATGTTAAAACTGCTTTCTTGCATGTGGATATTGAGGAAGAGATTTGTATGCGACAACTTGATGGTTTTGTTGTGAAAGGAAAAGAACACTTGGTTTGTAGGTTAAAGAGATCTTTATATGATTTGAAACACTCACCTAGGACGCGGTACCAAAATTTTTATGCCTTTGCATTGAAGTTGGGTTTTGTTAGTAGTGGGGAGGATCATTGGGTTTATATTAAGTTTATTAATGATTAGATTCTAATCATTGTCTTGTATGTTGATGACATGCTATTTATGGGTAACAACAAGGTGATGATTAAGGAGCTTAAGACTCAACTTTCTGGCGCATTTGATATGAAGGATTTGGAGGCTGCAAAATATATTCTTGGGATGGAGATTAGTAGAGATTGGGTTCACAGAAAGCTTTGGTTAAGTCAAAGTAAGTATGTTGATACTATTTTGCAGAGGTTTAATATGCATGACTATAAACCAGTAAATATTCCATTTCTAGTTGGTAATAAGTTAAGTTAGACATGTGTCCTAATTTGGATGATAATTTTGAAGAGATGTCTAATGTTCCTTATGCTAGTGTCTTCATTAGTTTAATGTATGAAATGGTTTGCACTAGACCAGATATAGCCTAAGTAGTGGGAGTTTCGAGCAGGTTTATGTCTAACCTTGGTAGAGAGCATTGGAATTTTCTTAAGAGGGTGTTTAGATATTTGTGTGGTACTTTAGATTACTATTTAGTTTATCATGGTATTGATGATGTGGATAAGTCATTGGACATACATGGTTTTGTTGATGCAAATTGGGCAGGTGACTTGGATAGTCGAAGGTCCACTAGTGGCTATGTTTTTACTTTGTTTGGAGGTGCAGTGAGTTGGATGAGTAAGAGGTAGCCTACAATTGCATTATCCACCACCAAAGTAAAGTTTATGGTAGATACACATGCTTCTAAGGAGACAATTTGGTTATAGAGACTTGGTAATGGCATTGGTTTTGATTGTAGGGAAGTGAGGATTGGATATGACAATCAAAGTGTCATATGTTTAGCTAAAAATCCTATGTATCATACTCGTACTAAGAATGCAGATGTTCAATATCACTTTGTGTAAAATGGTTGATAATGGTAAAGTTTTTATTGAGAAAGTTGACACTTTGGATAATGTTGTAGATTCTCTCACCAAGCCAGTGACCATGGATAAGTTCTCTTGGTGTAGGAAGGCCATGGGCCTTGATCACTATACTTGATTATAGAGACTTGGTAATGACATTGGTTTTGATTTCAGGACAGTGAGGATTGGATGTGACAATCAGAGTGTCATATGTTTAGCTAAAAATCCTATATATCATGCTCATACTAAGAATGTTGATGTTCAGTATCACTTTGTGCGAGAAATGGTTGAGAATGGTAAAGTTTTAATTGAGAAGGTTGACACTTTGGGTAATGTTACAAATTCTCTCACGAAGTCAGTGACCATGGATAAGTTCTCTTGGTGTAGGAAGGCCATGGGACAAGTGAGAGAATGTTAGGATAGGTGACATTAAAATTGCTATCCTAAGTTGATTTTATGTGTCTCCACATTCTTTGGAAAGTGTTCTAGAGGACATGAGGGACAAAATATTTATTATTTATTTTCCTTTGTCAAATTGTAATTGCATTAAAAAAGGTGGACCCATTTCAGTGGTGGTTACTAAGCATCCTGAGAGAATATTCCTCTTGGGCATCCAACTTTCTGGGTTGGGACCACTTGAGTGTGCATTTCCTTGCATATTATTTGCATGTTTTCCATGCTCTTGCATGGTTGGGTGCCTAGGTCTGTATGTTGGTGCATGATCTTTCATGTATCTATCGAATCCATTAAAGAGTTATGGAGCACTCGGGTTTGACCAATTCTGATTTGTTGTGGGTTAGGTGCCCATGTGAAGGCCATGTGATAACTTAATATTTTAGTTCATCTTTATGGGCTTTCCACTAAAGGGGGCATTGGTTTTTCTAGGTGGTTTTTCTTATTTTTTTGGGATACTATTTGTAATATTCTCTCCCACAAACTTTAATATATTGGAGCCTTGAGATGGTGGTGTAGTATGAGTTCTCTGCAGGTTTTCAGGATGACGAAGTGTTGCCGGATTAGAAAGAGGATTGTTGTATTGATGTATTTTTGAAGATTAATACAAACATTGGATCTCTTTGGGTGCGGATTTTTTTCTACAAGGGTTTCTCCAAGTATATCTTGTGTTGATAACTTGTGGTATTGCAGATTTTTCTTTCATTATTGCAATTGTCAATCACTTAATCATTTTATTGTAATCTTGTAAACATAATTTCAGATTTGCAACCACATATTTAAGTTCATATTGCTACAAGTTATACCTTGATTTCCAACACTTTGTATGCCTACTATTCAACCTTTTCTATGTATTTAAACATTTTAAAGCAATATGGTGTGTAAACAACACAAGTTCCTTGGGCACTAGGTAATGCCTCAAATGTCTTAATGCTTGCACAATTGCATAAAATTCAATATCATAAGTTGAATAATTCTTTCTTACTATTGGCATTAAAGCTACCATCAATGTCAAATGGCATCACAGGGAGGTAAAAAAGGGAGATTGTTGGTATCAAGGATGTCATTGATATTAGAGGATCAGTCATAGGCAGAATGGTGAAGACTAATGGAGAGAAGATGATGTTTTTAAATTATTGCAAAGTTGCATAAATGTTGCAATATTATCATGAAAAGTTGTCATTCTCTTATAAAGACCTTTTTCCAATGGTTTGCAAAGAAAACTAATGGCACATCTAATATGGGTTTTTCGAGCACATTCCAAAAGTGTGATCTGCAAGTTCAGATGATAAATTGAGAGGCCATAAATGAATTAGATCTACTCTTTTGTTTGATTAGGGTTTCTCAATAAAACCTTAAAGGTTTCAGTCATGGTGCTACATAGGATTTCTATTTGAACGTTGATTGGCAACCAATAGTAATAGGTAGCTTAAGTTAAGACTTAAGCCCTTCAGGTTGTTTAGCAATCGACACCTTGTCCTAGGTATTATCGACTTAGCAGAGTAATAAAGACTTTAATATTTCCTAATCCTGGCATTTAATATTTGTTAGTTCTAAGACCAATGACCATCATTTATGTTTGAAGATCAGGCGGCTCCCACATGCCTGCATTGTTTTCTAGCTGATGTCATCTTTGGTTGGTGGACATGCAGAATCCCTCCACATGTCTAGTGGGACCAAGCTCAAAATGTGTGGCAGTTCCTCATTCGAGTGCATCATTCCTTCACATTACATTTCTATTTCACTCTTACAAGCTCAAATTTGTGATATACAAGATACTTCCATGCGTCTAGCATGACATATGTAGATAGATGGAACTCTTTCACCATGTTGTGGAAGGTTGATGGGTCCCAAAGTTGGTCTATGTGGGTGATCCCACAATAGTGGTTTACAATTTTTAGCCAAACCGACACTCAAATTATTATTTTTAACTAAATCTTCACATTCGGCACCTATAGCAGCTAAACTGCGTGAAGGATTTGAAGATGATGCAAACTAGAGTCTTGTCACATTTTGTCTCAGATTCTAAAAATATTTTTTCAAATTTTGGAATTAGATTGCACTTCTTTTTCCATCTCCCATGAAAACCGGTTTTTTTCTAAAACAACATTTTTAAAAGTGACACACCGATAACTAATAACTTTTTTTCCATGAAGGATTTTAATTCTTTTTGAATTTAGATTCAGAATTTGATATCTAGTGCTTCCACTTGGTTAGACAATTTTATTGAATATTTTTCTTTAATCAAGTTTCAAAGTTAAACCAATTACAATTCAAACATAGCCGACCGTATAACGATAACTTTTTTTGTATATATCAAAATTCAAATTTTTTTGTTGGATCAAGAACTTCAATATCTAGTGCACTCATATTTTCAAATTTCTTTTTGATAACTGATATTTTTCCACATGTGCGTAACAAAGACTTCTTTTTGGTGAAAAACCTATGTTTAATAAAACTAAAAAAACAAATACATAATAAAACCAAAACATATTAAAATTATATTCGTTGGATAGCTCATTCCAAGGACTACCTGATTCTAGTTGGGTTTGTGAGGATTCCTCCATTTTCATCCTCAACCCGAGCTCCAAGTGCCAAAATTTAGGTTTTTTGTGTCCTTAGGGAGGGGATGAGGATTTAGGGGTTTGTACAAACCCCTAGTTCATTGAACCAGGTTCACGAACCCTTCATATGCATTCTTTTTTTGGCGCAGTTTAATGGTTTATGAACCTGTGTCTTTTAACTCCTTTCTTGGTTCAATTTAACTTCAGGTTTGTACTAACCCCCAAAATCACTTTTTTTCCATGGGGTCATTTTTCTCAGCCTTCCTCCATCAAATTGTAAACCACTATTATGGTTTTCACCCATGTAGGAATGTGGAAAGACGACGCATGTACCTAATGACATATGGTAGTTATTCATTGCATCACATAGCTCACAAGCATCACATTTTTCTTTTCAAAAAGTGCAAAGTGAAATTGTGCTAGGCATATGGTATGTGATGGAGATCAAATGGTGTAGATTTAAAGGGAAACTGATCAACACTGTGTTTTAAAGTTGAGGCATTTAAACGGTGATCATCAGATCATGGTGTGAAGGTTGACTATCTATGGCCAAAATTTAAAGTTGTATTCTCTCAATGGCTAGGTGGTGGAAAATGGCATAAAACTCTCATTCAAGCTAGGAAACTGACACATAGGATAAAATTAATTTCTATAACCACTCCAACTAAATTTTTAATTAGTGATTGAGATGAATGGATGTCGACATTAAAGCACAAATGGCTACAAAATTTGATATCGTTCAAACCATGCAAATATGGGCATTAAATGTGAATCAAACTCTAGGTTTAATATATGCTAAAAATATCAAATTCATTGTATTAGGTTGGCGGTGCATGAATCGAGGCAAGAGAGACTTTTCGGTGAAGAAATATGAGATAAGTCTATCAAAATAGTGAATTGAGTTGATAACTATGTGTGAATGTTGTGAGAAGGAAGACTTATACCGAATTTTGATCACATCATCTAGGATATGCATTCAGTGTGTAGTTTAGAGAGATAGTAGAAAGAGGAGGAGAAGAGAAGAGAAGAGGGATATGCAGATGTTGAGTTAGCAACAATAGAGAGAGAGAGAGAGAAATTTTTTGTAGAGAAAAGCAGAGAATGAGTAGTTGTAGAAAAGGTTTGTAACATTGAATTGGATTCATCTGAATCACTTGTAATTAGGAATTGTAGCTCTATAATTTTCATTGTAAATATGTTTGGTTGGTGCCATCAGATAGCTGAGTTGGTGCTCAGTTAGGGAGTAGGTGCTTCCTTCGAGTTGGTGCTCTTAAATCAACGGATTGGTGTCTCCCTAGGGTTGGTGCCCTTAAAATTTATAACCAGTGAGGTTTTATTGTGAGGCTAGATTAGGACAGTACATCCTAGCAGCTATTCTCACTGTAATTTTTCCCATATTGGGTTTTCCACATATATCTGGTGTAATGTGTACTTGTGTGTGTGTTTGGTCTTTTCATGTTCATTTAATTTGCATTAAAAGTTTTTGAGGATAAATTTTAAATAATCTACTGATTCACCCCCTCTTAGTAGATAGTTATGTTCTGACACTTACCTCATTCAAATTTTCACTAAAGAAAGGTATAAGTTTACTTGTTTGACTTAGTAAAACTCTATTTCCCACATGCAAGGCATCATAGTCCACTTCAAACACTTTATAAAATTTTCTAATGCTAAACTAGGAGCTTTAGTCACCTTCTTTTTCATAAATTTAAAATTATCCTCAGCCTCCTTGGTCCATACAAACTCCCTTCCTTTGGTGTAGTCTATTAATGGTGTTATACTATCAAAAATTTAGATGAATTTCTGATAAAATATGGCTAACTGATGAAAAATTCTTACCTCTTTTAAGTTCCTTAGATTAGGCCATTCTACAATTTGTTTGACCTTTTTTGCATCCATTTTGACTCCATATGTAGATATGGAAAATCCAAAAAATACTAGACTTTCTTGCATGAACCTACACTTCTTCAAGTTTGCATAGATTTTTCTTTCTTCAACACACCCAATATGATCCTCAAATGTTGCAAGTGCTCTTCTTTTCTCTTACTAAAATCCAGAATATCATCAAAATAAACTACCACAAACTTGTCACAACATAGTATTCATCAACCTCATGATGGTGCTAGGTGCATTTCCCAAATGGCATAACCGTCCACTCATATAATCCATCCCTAGTCTTAAATGTTGTTTTCCACTCATCCCCTTTTCAAATCTAGATTTGGTGGTAACCACTTCGTAGGTCAATCTTTCTAAAGTGTGTAGCCCTTGCAAGAATATCCATCATGTTGTTCAAGTGAGGTATAGGAAACAAATATTTGATGGTAATTTTGTATATTTATCTACTATCTATGCACATCCTCCATGTGCAATCCTTCTTTGGAGTAAATAATGCAAGTACAACGCATGGGCTCATGCTTTCCCTCACCGTACCTTTCCTTATAAGATTTGTCACTTTCTTATTGAGCTTTGCATGATGTGTAAGACTCATCCTATAAGTCGTATGATTAGGTAGGGATGCTCCTGGAATCAGATAATGTAGTGTTGAATATCTCTTTTTGGGGGTAGGCCATTTTCAACTCATTTGGCACAACATCCACATATTGTTTTAATAGCTTTGCAGCTTCTATGAGTATTGGTGTTTCTTCACCTAGCTTTCTGTGTACCACATGCACATAACAAAACCTTTTCACTTTCATTTCCTTGAAAATTTCTCTCATGGACAACATATTTTCAACTTTACCTTCATCCTTAAGGGGTAATACCATCTTTCCAAAAGTTGTATGTATTATCTTTTCCATCATGCATTACCTTCTTGTCATAGTGTCATGGACTTTCCAATAACACATGGAATCCATCCATTGGAATGACATCACACCATATTTCATCCTTATAAGTATTTTGTATGGAAAACTTAATTAAGCACTTCTTATCAATAGTAACTTCATTGCCCCTTTTAAACTATGCAATATGGTAAGGGTGTGGATGTTTTTCACAGTGCAAATTCAACTTATCCATCATTTTTTTGAAACCATGTTTTCACAACTACCACCATCAATAATAAATTGACACATCTTTCTTATTGTAGTGCATCTAGTTTGAAAGATATTGGTTCAGATCTAGGATCCATCATGACCTTTGGTATCTACTTGACCCTTTTGTAGAATCACCATTAATCTTCTCATCATGAGACTCTCTCCCACATCTGGTGGCACCTCTTTATTTTCTCCTTATTCATTTTTAGCTTTAACCAAGTTCATTCTAGTCTATTCCCTTTATTTTTATTCTTACAACTAATAGTTCAGACATTAAAATGCCTTATGAATTTCTTCACCACATCTATAATAAATGAAAGGATTTTGAGGGTTATCCTAGCCTTTGCCACCACCATAACCTTTCCCCTTAGTCCTTTTCCTCTTTTTTGACCTTGAGGATCTTGTTGAGTATCTTTTGATCTTTCTACCCCTTTGAATGATTCTCCTCGACTATAGTTAGTACCACATCATGATGGAGGTGGTTTCCCTCTCCTTGCTCCTCTATTTCTTTGAAAATACTGCCTACTTTGTTTTTCTTTTGCCTTCAAAGCCAACTGGTATGCTTCTTCCATACTACTAACCCTATGCATGCTTAGTTCATCTTGAATAGAAAATTTTAAACCATTTATATACCTTGAAACTATCTATTCATCAGTTTTTTGATGCTCCACATGAATGAACAACTTGTAAAATTCATTTGTATAGTCTTGCATAGCAAGAAAATTCTACTTCAAATTCTGAAATCTATGAAAAAGGGTTTGTGTATAGTCCATAGGCAAGAATTTATCTCGTAGCTTCTCCATTTTACTCCATGTTATGATTTTATTCTTTCCCTTTCTGGTTGTTTTCTTTTGTAGGTGATCCCACCAAATAATTGCATGACCCTTTAGCTTGGTGATACAAATTTAACATTATTTTCCTCTATCATAGTCTTTCATTCAAAGATTTTCCATGCAATTCAACCAATCTATCATCTCATTTGGTTTAAATTTCTTGTGTACTCTAAAACTTTAACTTTAATCCCTTCATTTTTCCCTTCTAATTCTCTAAGCACCATTTCTTCAAAAGTTAGGTGTTCCAATTGTGCTCCTCTTAATTTTCTGCATGTTGATATTCATCTTATATTTCTTCATCAAATTCACCTCACCTTTGTCTTATCCTTTGATATGTTACCATACTTGCAAGCTTTGCTACTTTCCTTTGTAGATTTTGCATGTCATTGTGCATCTAGGCAATACTTGCTCTTCTTATTCTCCCAACCAGCTTTCCTTTTTGATACTAGGTGGTGCAACCATGTTCAGAGAATGGTTTTCATCAAATAATAGTAATTCAAAAAAAAAACTACAATTCCTCAAAATTATTTAATTAACTTTGTTTCAATTCTATTCCATTCTATCTTCTCCAACTGAAAGTTTTCCTTAACTAGTAGAATCCCTCCTAAAAATCTATCTATTTTTAGTTACTATTACATGCTTACTTGTTTGGCTATCAAAATTTCCAATTATTTGAGTCTAACTAAATTAAGATTGATTGTGAACTAAAAAATTCTAACTACATGAAAAATCTCAAAAAATAATATCCCAAAATTGGAAACTGTTGGAAAAACATGAAAATTCTATTATGAGGCCTTAGATAGTTGAAAACAACCCCAAAAAAGTGTTGATAGGTGCTCCAATAAAACAAGTGAACTATTGGGGTTGGACTCAACTCTTTGAGATGCTCCTTGCAAATCAAACAGACTCTTGGGTCAAAAGTTATGGCCTTCAGAAGTCTCTACATCATATGATGATGTTGTGAAATAGCACACGTGAAATAAAATAAAGAATATTATTAAATATCCATTCAAAGAATTTGATAGTGTGCAATACATATATAATAATAATAATAATAATAATAATAATAATAAAACTTCATTGGGTATTACAATGAAGAAAATAGTGAGGTTTCACAACCCTTATGTTTCTAGGTCTAAAAAAGAAACCAATGATTTGTGGACCATGTACTTTGATGGTGTGTGTTTTAGGGAAGGATTTGGAGTTGGAGAATTTGGAGTTATAGTTTGTCCTTGTTTCTCCTAGTGGTGAAACATTTAGGTATCCTTTCAAGTTGATGTTCAAATGCATAAATAATAAATTGTAGAGTATGAGGCATTAACACTTGCCTTTAACTTTGCACATAAACATGGTGTAAAGTACATCAAAGTCCTAGAGGATTCATAGCTCATCACAATGAAAATAAGGAGTGTCTATGTAACAAAGGGTGATACCTTGAAAAGGTAAAATAATGCAATTTGGTATATAATTGAATTATTTGATGTGTTTAATATTGAATGGGTTGACATGTTAAATAACAAAATAACATATGTTATTGCTATTGAGGCATCCAAATTTGATTTAAATTCAATATCTTCTTAGTGTCAACTTAGAATTGAGGTCCTAACAAGACCCAAAATCCTTGATAACATCCACAACAAGTAGATATTCAATAACTAGTAGGTTTATAGCTTTCTAAATTGCATGGAGGAATTTGATAGTCAAGAAATTGATTAGAACTCTATAAAATAAATTGAAGATGGGAAAGAGATGCTGCTATGGAATGAAATAGTCCAATTTAAAACAAAAAAAATTCTTGGAGGATTGGTTGAGCTAGAGAAAATCTTTGTCACTATAATTTTTTTATATTAATTGAAATAAAGTTTTATACGAGATTAATAGAAACTCGTTGCATTCCATTGTATTCCACTATAAAGAAGATAATAAATAAAATCTTATTGCATGAATTCTTCTAGGTGAATAACACCTAAAGCCTAGCAGAATCCCCCTGTTAGAACACAATGATCTACTAAGAGGGGGATGAATCAATAGATATTAAAACTGTTAGACTCGAAAACTTATTTGCAGTTTCAACCTTACAACCCAAATTTGCAGATTAAAATATAAACCAATACAACAATCACATGCATGTCAAACCACAACTCACAACACCAGATATACGTGGAAAACCTAAGATGGGAAAAACCACGATGAAAAAAGTTGCTTGAGGCTACTACTCAAATCTAGCGTCACAAGTGAAATCTCTATTACAATGTTTAGGGCTGCAACCCAAGGAAGCTTCAACTCCCTAATTTAGAAGCTACAACTTCAAGGATGCTACAACACCCTATTTTAGGAGCTACAACTCCAAGGAGAGTGTTGATGGTGTTTTTTGCACAACAACAACTCAGACAAGATACAAGTATCCTATGTCTCTTTAAAGGTAAATCTCTATCAGCAAGCCTCAAGAGATAACCCCAAGGTCTCTAATGTCAGGTCTTGACAATGCATAAACAACCTAGATAATATGTGAAAATGCTGGTAATCACAAGGGCCCTTACAAATGAACAATGTTGGAAGCGTACTTTCATCAGATGCAATAATATGGTGATGCTTTTAGTCCTAAAACTAACCCAGATTCAAAATAAACAACAAAAGAGATAAGGGCTAAGAGAGATTCAACTCTAAACTAGCTCCTAAGATCAATCACAATAATTATGATGAATGCTACAAATGGATAGATCTTCAATAAAACCAATCTCTGCTTGATCAAGGACAAGCCCACAACTCTACATAAATGGTGCAATCTTCTAAGGAAACTGAAGGTTTTCAGACTATGAATATCCATCCACATACCCAATAACTGGTGCAATGTAAACAAGCATCCACGGTTGAACTTAGCACAAAATAAGGCCCAAACTAACTTTACACAGCAAATTACAATCAACAAATTGCTAAAAGTATGGACCAGAGATTGATCAACATCTTAAACATTTCACCATCATTACAAAAGAACTGAAATATAACATCTAACATTTAGAATTGAGAACAAGAAACCATAAACTATCAAAGTGTAACACAAAGCTTGCCAAATCAACAATCCAATTGTATTAACTTCTCCAACATTACATAACAATTTCCAGTCTCTCCTCTCTCCTATAGCTACTGACTTCTCTAACTTAGCCACCTTGGCTTTTACATCTTCTAATCAGCTCTTCTAATCTAGTCTAACCCCCTTACAAATGAGAAGGCACTAGCCTTTTAGAAAATTGCATTTTGAATCAATGGCTAGGATTTAATTCATCCAATGGCTGCAAATTACACCTCTAAAGCATCCAACAGTTACATTTAATTTGGGAGCTCATGGTACATCATCATCCAATTGCATAAAAGTAGTTACATCATGGAACAATGAGAAAACAATATTATGCCAGCTTGTCATTAATGAAAATTCTGATTGGATGATGAAATCAACTTCACATGTCTTCTAGAAACTCCTTCCAGCTATAGACAGTTTGGGCACAGATTCATATGCAGGCCCCGCTTTTTAAATTTGAATTGAACTCTTCCATATTTCCCTTTTGGCACAAATCCATATGCAAGTTCTCCATCTTAAGAATTTCATTTTTGGAACATTTTAAATTTCAAGAAAAAAAATTCCATTTTTGGAAAAATTGCAGATTTCGAAAAAAATCATTTTTGATTTTTTTTTTCCATTTTGGAAAATTCAGGTTTTTAGGGTCATGGAAATTTCCAAAATGGAAATTTCAGGGATTTTGAGGGGGTCGTGAATTTCGGGATTTTCCATCAGGGACGGAAATTCTTGAATTCCCTGCAAGGTCAAAATCCCCTAAACCTCATAACTTTTTTTCTAGAAGGAATTTTCAAAAAGTTCAAAAAGAAACCCTGCCTAATTTTTCATCCTCTATCCACAAGTGCAATTTTTTTTTATATATATAACATTGAAAATTCACTTCAAAATCCCTATTTTCGAATTCCATGATAGGCGAATTTCCCCTAGGGCCTCAAAATATTTTCCTCATCAAACCCAGTCTAGACTTAATCCCAAAATAACCTCCCAAGAAGAGAAAAACCAAAATTTGACCAAGCCAAGAGGCAGAGATGCAAAAGAAAAAAAAGAGGGTCCCTGCCTTCGGTGGGGCGTGTGTAAAAATTGCACAACAGAGAGTACAATCACCTAGTCTGAGTTACAACTCATTTCAATGAGGCTACAACCTCAACAAAATTGCAAGTTCATATATGCATACAATTAGGTTCTACTCAACCTGAAAATGCACCATTACATTTAATGAATTTTTGCACACCCCACAATTTACACTACTGTTGTTGAAGCTGCACTCTCAACAACACTCCCCTAAATGCAAAACCTAGATGATAATCTATGTTGTTTCTAGGTTACACACATATGTGCATTCATTATCTACACTCATAGCTCTCTCTCTCTCTCTCTCTTCCACTTCTTGCAGATACCACACTTAGAAAATTCTATAATTATCTTCTTTTTCTTCTCTCAACTGATTTGCAATCTCTACCTCGAGATTCACAC
Organism: Sequoia sempervirens; assembly: GCA_007258455.2. NCBI lineage: Eukaryota > Viridiplantae > Streptophyta > Pinopsida > Cupressales > Cupressaceae > Sequoia > Sequoia sempervirens. The sequence continues at coordinate 97,774 of VDFB02346715.1, forward strand.
GCTCATTCATATCATATCTAGCTCACTGCTAGGGTTTTCTTCACATACTAACTTCACCAGTAAGCTTTCTTTGCCTCGAGCCACACACCACTGTCCAACTCATCATTAATACATCTGATAGGGTTTACTAGATATCGCCATACCTTGCATTGAGCCATACAACATTTATTTTTGTTATAGAGAATTTTCCCAAATTAGTTCTCTGTCAAACCCAATAATCTGATATGCATTCAATACATACTCCTGTCCACTCGATCAGATTTGATCTTGATCGACATGACTCTTTGTGCTGCCATCTTGAAGATAAAATCTTCATTTACATTGGTCGTTGGTGTAGTTGGGTAAATTAATTCCTTCCTCTATGTCGGTTACCCATCAAAACCCTTATTCACAATGTCATAGTCGTTGTAAATCTTTATCTTTGAATCTAGGCCATCAATCTTCTCTTCGCACCATGGTCTGGCGTTCCTCATTCATCATCATATCTTTAAAACGTTGTTGTTAGATGAACTGCCTTTGATCCTACGCCATTTATCTTCACTAACTGACGATCACCATTGGATCAATCACCAAACAAATTGCACTGTAGATCTCGTCCATACACTGCTTGACTTACATGGGGTCCACCAAGACACACATCCAAAGCCCACTATCCCGCGAGCTCCAACAACGGGCCCACACAAGCTTTGCGAGGCTTGTGGGTTGTTTCCATTTGTTGTCCACATCATTTCCACACAACTCACAACAACGATGTGAGTTGGTCTGTCGAGCAATCGCTCTTCACCATTTGGACATGTTGACACATACACTATTGTCTCCTATCAAGTGGATGGTCCCCACCATCCACATGTCATCCTTGTCAACACCATGCAACAACCACTACCTATGTGACTTGACGCGCTAGTCAATCACATACCACCACATGTTACCATCTCCTTCGCTTCTTCCTTTGTTAGGTCCCACCAGATACATTGCGGGAACCATTAGATCTTCCCCGTTCAATATCTACCGTTTACCACTACCAATAGTTCATGGTATATGTCATCTTCCACTATCTAGTCCTACCATCTTCATCAACGATCAACATTTATCCATCGTGGATTAATCTCCACCATTCCTCATTGGCCTTGTGGGTCTTGATCAAGCCCCACTGATATCTCAATGGGGTATGTGGGCACCATTTGATCTGCAAAGCTTGACCTCCACCGTTGATCAAGAAACATCGCAAAGTCACTTCAAACCCAAACTTCAGAACCTCTTGTCGGAGGTTATGAAATTTTGAAAACCCACGACTCGCCGACAACACTAAGTTGCTAAGTCAGAAGGTTATGAAACTCTAGAATCCTACGACTTAGGCTAGAAAAACTTGGAATCCCACGACTTAGTAAACGTTATAGCTATTGAATATTTGTTGGGTCGATAAACATAAGGAAAAGGGGTCGGTCATACACATGACTTCGAAAGAAATAAGTTGTAACATATGTGACCTGCAACTGGTGATACACAGTCAACAACAAAATAGAATTTTTGTTCATGATGCCATGATTGTAAACCTATTAGGTTTTATCTGTAAACTCTAATATCAACCAAGAGCATAAATAGTTCATTCTTGGGCATATTCATCAACTACTGGATCTGCAAAGCACATCACTAGAATGCTCTCAAAAAACCCATATCGAATATGTAGCCTAATTTTCCATCAGATTCATTGCTCTCACATTCATCCTTTGTCATCATGCCAACAATCTGCTCTGCATGATTTTCTCTTTTGACATCAATGAAAACTATATGCCAACACCGAATTGTGCACTTTTCATTACTATGTATCTTAATCATGGATTATCGTAAACCATTATCTCTATCCTATATTCATGTATGCATTACTAATTTCAATGTGTTCTTACAATCTAAGATATTATACGAAAAAAATCTCACATTATTTTTTCCCAGAATCTCTTCAATGTTCTTACAACTTCTTACATCCAATCCTTTGATTATTGATGACATCATGTCCTACCATAGGAATGGTGGTCTATATTCTATGAATGTGTTATATTAGCACATATGCATTTTAACATCCTTTATGGAACTTATCTTTGCTTTTCATTCTATTTTGAATGCTTTCAATCCACTTGTTCATGATATTTTAATGTTGAGTACACTTCTCCTATAAATAATGAATCATTTTCATGAGCCTAATGTTGATCATACTCATGCCATGAGTAGTGATGGTGATTCACCATTAACTAGTTTTCCTTATTCTCATTATATACCTAATAATTCTAGGTAAATGGTGCTTGCCTATGTGATGTGTCTTCTTTATCTTCCCCTCACATGAAGTTGTCTTGCCTCATGATGATGGCATGTTTCAAGAAACTCATGACAAATCCATTGATGTTATTGATGTCTCAATGATAGTATGCTTCATGTTCCTAATGTACATACTAAACTAGTGAACCAATGATACATATAATTAGTATCTAGCCCTTGAAGGGAACACAATCTACTAAGAGGGGGGGGTGAATCAATGCATCCTGCCTAATCTGCATTTGTGTATGTAGTTAAAGTGAAATTTTTACTCTTAGAATACCATAGTCTAATAAATGATCAATGAAGCTCCTCTTGGATATATTGTTAAACAGGCGCAGGACAACTGAGAGTGGGTGGGTGAATCATTTGTCACACAAATTCAATCTTAAAACTTTATCACTTATCAAATATTCAACCACACTATTCTGTTATTAAATATATGCATGAAACATAAATAAAAGAAAGTAAATCAACATAATGAACACCAGATTTTTACATGGAAAATCCAATAAGGGAAAAACCACGGTGAGGGTTAACTCACACTATATAGTATTTTCAAAAGAGGCTCATTGCCAAAAGGACTCACTATCCAAGTACAAAGGCTCACTGCCTACAAAAAGGACTCATTGTCCAACAAGGAGGCTCACTGCCTACATAGGATTATACAAAATAGAATAAGGATTTACAACCCAAAAATGAACTGGAAAGATGCACCTATGATGTGCTGATACAGTTTTGGTGATGCTCAGTATTAAGACTTTTCACCCTTCATTCTTCGCTCATCAATTGTTGCCTTTCTGATTACACCTTCACATACATTAGTCACTCACTATTTCTTCTATCTCTCTTCTATTTTTTTTACTTCTCCTCATGCACACACACACACTATCTCTTAAAATTGTTCGCTATATATATATATATTTCCGATCTCCATCACAAACATCAATTAAGTCGGCCTAATTAGATGCAATTCATTATAAAAGATATCAACTATCAGCTCCACAAAATATTTTCAAAATGCAATTTGACCGTTAGCATGATACATTGTGTTGGCCCAGACCACAAAATAGGTCACACTTAAGTTTTTCATATCATATCAAAATTGTCTTAACAAGTCAGTCAGGAATAGTCTTCAACGCAACCAACATAATAATGTCACTTCATTTTACGAGCAAAAAAACATGAAATATCCAGATCATGTATGCCTTTAACATCCATAAGTAGTTTACCAAAACCATAATCAACAATTGTCAACTGTAGAGAAATGTGGACTAGAATACCGGAGGGGCATCCAAAAATACCAGATCAACCATCAGAGAAGATAAGATAGTTATACGCATCGGTTTAGAGTTCAGACCAAACTACCAACATGGTGAAATCAATGACAACATATAGATAGCTTACTCAGTTTTCCAACAATCTCCCCCTTTGTCATTGATGGAAATATGTAAACAAAAATTCTCCTTCTTTCCTCAAAATTTTTTAACACTCTCCCTCAACACTCTTCCCCTTTGACATCAATGGAAAAGGGCGCCAAAAACGAGTGTAATCATGGTGACTTCAAAATTTCAAAAGACTTCAAAGACTTCCAACAATTTGGAGCATTTTAGCAAACAAAAATTAAGTGAAGATGACATTCTTCACCTGGAATACCTTCTTATACCTTTCCTTGAGAATTGTATATAGCTTCTTCCAATTAAAAACAATAGACTCCATCTTTGTGCATGTACTTTCCAATAAACCCAACAGAGTAAAAGAGGGTGACCAAGCTACAACAGAACATTATTTTTTAACATCTTTAGCATCAATAAGAATTCCAGAAAGATTCTCTAACTAGACTTCAACAATTTCTTTAAGAAGCCAGAAGGTCTTTGTCACATCATCTCTTTGTCTTTGTGTAATGATTAGTTCAGCCTATAGTTCACCAATTCTTATTCGTTGCTTCCCTTCTTTGTCTTCAAATATATCAAAATTCTTTCCAATGTTGTTCACTTCAACTTCAATCACTTCAACTTTGCTTCTGAAGTTATCTACAACTGCAGGCCACCGAAGACAATACTTGTAAACATCTAAAATTTCTTTAACACACTTCTTTGTTTCCACAATCAATTAAAACAATCTCTGCATAGCCTTTTTACATCTCCTTTCAACCAAGATTCCCATCTTATGTCCTTCTGTACCTTTAAGAAACATCCTCTCTTCAACAATCTCAATTAGATTTTTTGGTAAGAAATCAGAAACAACAGATACTTCAATTCCTTTCCGAAGTAGATAATCTACCAGAGCATCATCAATTTTTAGTTTATCAATAGGCGAGGCAACACTCCACAATTCACCAATCTTCTTCATTTTTCCTTCAACTATCATAGACTGGATGTCGTTAGGATCAGGGGATCAAGTACTAGTCAGAGACTCTTTCTCCTTCTCATTTGAAATTTCAATGATGTCTTCAGTTATCTCTTTTCTCCTTTTTGATTCCGGAGGGGAATCACTAATAACAACCCCCATTTCTCTTTTTCCAAAGGAAGAACCCACTTCAAATCGACTTGATGCAGATATACCAGAGCAAGGGTTTGCTCACAAAGATGAGAAATACGATCTACACATATTTTCATTATCTTCCAAAGACTCTAGATACCTATAAATTTGTTTTCCAATAGGGATACCAGATTCCCACATCACATTATATTTTCCCAGTAGAGAATTCAAAAAGTAAAACACTAGACATACCAGCAAGGATCCGAAATGAAAGGGATAATTCTCAACCAATGACATTCGAACATTTTCAAGCAAATTATCAAGTAGCAAGCTACATAAATCAAATTGTTTGTTCTCCTTAACCATCATGTGGGCAATATGTATGGTAATAGCTGAAGTTGAGTTTTCACAGTTTCTGAAATAAATTTTGTATGAGATACCCTACACAACATACCTAACGGCCGAATCAACAAGTGTATCAATCAATAGTGCTCTAAGATCTCTATTAATGCCAGTCAACTCTACCACATCTTTATACTTCACAATTTTCTTTCCAGGGAGTTCTCCAACACTACATAAACCAGTGGTCACTTCAATTGCTTCCTTCAAAATCAAATAGGGTTTGTCCAAAACAATGCTTTTGTCCTTAACAAAACTCAATAAAAACACAATAACCTCTTTATCTATAATCCATGAAAATTCACTCCATAAATTGATCCCTAGGGTTTTTTATATTCTGTAATTCAACTTCGCTCAACCCTAGTTCAATTCCTTTTATTTTCCTATGATTTTATTCTTCTACTTCGACCCTTTTCAACTTCAGAGAGGTAACACCACACAATCCACTATCCATTGGTATGCTTCTTTTGAAATTCAATGAATTTTTTTTGATTTTTCTTCTTTCCTTTTGCAATCAGAGAAAAAGGTTTCCAGATTACCTGAATCAATCTTTGAATTCCCTTCAGAAAGACTTCGAGCATGCCTCAAGATTGTTTCAAAGCACCTTCCAAAGACTTTAGATGGACAGTTAACCAAAAAAACATCACAAACTTTTACTTAACCTCTGTCAAGTTTTCCCTAAGCGCATTAAATGCGGAAAACACAAAAAGCTGCTAAACACATACTTCACCTAGCACCAAAAAACCTAATTCGGTCTACAAATCCTTATACCAACATATTTTTCTTCGGTTTCTTCTCCAAAACCTCTGAATGAACATTCTTCACATTTCAACCACATGCCAACCTTTGACACACCATTCTTCCAGGGGATTTTTATGATTTTCTGATAATGCTCCCCCTAAGACCATGCTAGGTCTAAATTTTGAATAAGTCATTTGTATCAGATGAGGGTATAGACACATCAAGAGTCTCAGGTTTTTCTTCTTCTTCTTTCTTCTTCCATGACTTATCCATTTCTTGCTTCATCTCTTCTTTGTCAATCTTCTTTACCGGTTCACTCTTCTCTTCTAGAGTAGACTTCTTTTCTTTCTTATTCTTGCAATCTTTAGATACATGTCCAAGTTTGTTGCAGTTATAATAGATCACTCCTTTTTTATTAGACCGTCCTCCATTATTCCTCGATCCACATTGATTTGCTCTATGTCCAAATTTATTGCAGTTATAGTAGTAGCCATTAAAGAATTGATTCATTCTTCCTTCATTAAACCTGTTCCTCATTACCCAACTGAACATACTCACTTGAGATCTGCATTTTGTAGCCTTTTGTCCAAACTTCCCATGTTCAAAGCATTTATCGGAAAGGGAGCCAAAAACCTGGTTCATCCTGCTTCTGCATTCAGTTGCTCTATGACCATATTTGTTACAAGAAAAGAAAACACCATCAAACGAGGGGTACCTCTGTGCATTAGGTTGTCTCACAGGTGGTCTTCTTGTAAAATTCCTTCTATGCTTCCTCTTGCCTTGATTCTTCTTCACATCTTTATAACTTTCACCAGTATCAACTCCTAAGCCACCTTTGTCTTTACATGGTTTTTTTTCTGCAAGCAATTCTTCAAGTTTTTCGAAGCTAGATCTAAAATTACTTTCATAGAGTTTAGCCTTCTCTAGATCCACTCTTAAGTTTACTATCTCCTGCTCGAGTCTAGAACATTCATCAGAATTGTTCTACACCATTGTATTTAGACATTCTTCAATCCTCTTCTTCTCTTCTACTATCACTTTCAGTCCAATTACCTCTTGTTTCAGCTGTTCACTTACTTCTCTGTGTCTTTCCTTAAATTTCTACAGCTGTTCCTTCAATTTCCAAACACATTCATTTGCTTCATCAAGATTCTCTTTCAGATCTTTGTTTCTCTTTTGACTTTGTCAAGATCTTCAAGAGAAGTCTAGAGCTCTCCTTTATCATCCATTCAATCAGCCTTCAAGATCCTCCTCAAGCGGTTAAGCTCTACACAAGGAACCACAAGCTCTGATACCAATTTTTAAATAGGAACATGACAACTGAGAGGGGGGGGTGAATCAATTGTTACACAAATTCAATCTTAAACTTTATCACTTATCAAATATTCAACCAAACTATTTTGTTATTAAATATATGCATGAAACATAAATAACAGAAAGTAAATCAACACAATGAACACCAGATTTTTACGTGGAAAACCCAATAAGGGAAAAACCACGGTGAGGGTTAACTCACACTATATAGTATTTTCAAAAGAGGCTCACTACCAAAAGAAGGACTCACTTTCCAAGTACAAAGGCTCACTGCCTACAAAAAGGACTCACTGTCCAACAAGGAGGCTCACTGCCTACACAGGATTATACAAAATAGAATAAGGCTTTACAACCCAAAAATGAACTGGAAAGATGCACCTATCATGTGTTGATATAGTTCTAGTGATGCTCAGTATTTAGACTTTTCACCCTTCATTCTTCACTCATCAACTGTTTCCTTTTTTATTACACCTTCACATACAATACTCACTCACTATTTCTTCTGTCTCTCTTCTATTTTCTTACTTCTCTTCACACACACACACACTATCTCTTAAAGTTGTTTGCTATATATTTACATATATATATATATATATATATCATATATCCATCACAAACATCAATTAAGTCGGCCTAATTAGATGCAATTCATTATACAATATATCAACTGTCGGCTCCACAAAATATTTTCAAAATGTAATTTAACCATTAGCGCAATACATTATGTCGACCCAGACCACAAAATAGGTCATACTTAAGTTTTTCATATCATATCAAAATTGTCTTAACAAGTCGGCTAGGAACAGTCTTCAACGCAACCAACATAATAATATCACTTCATTAAACGAGCACGAAAACACGAAATATCCTTATCATGCATGCCTTTAACATCCATAAGTAGTTTCCCAAAACCATAATTAGTAATTGTCAACTATAGAGAAATGCAGACTAGAATAACAGAGGGGCAACCAAATATACTGGATCAACCACCAGAGAAGATAAGAAAGTTATATGCACCGGTTTAGAGTACCAGAGAAAACTACCAACATGGTGAAATCAATGAAAACATATAGATAGCTTACTCATTTTTCCAACATATATGCCCTATCACTAGTGTTTAGTGATATGAGGTGGGAGAAAATACTCCCAGCTTCTGCCTCAAGTATTAAAACTACTTTGTAGGAAGAGGCTTTGTAAATATGTTAGCCACTTGTTCCTTTGTTGGAACATACTCCATGTTGACTTCCTTATCTACAACCTTCTCTTTGATGAAGTGATACTTGATTGATATATGCTTGATTTTGGAGTGCATCACTGGATTCTTTGATATGTTAATGGAACTGGAATTATCACAAAGAATAGAGATAGGCTCTTTGTATTCCACTTTGAGGTCTTTTAATGTTTGCTTCATCCACAAGACATGTGTACAACATGCAACTATTGCAACATATTCTACTTCTGTAGTAGAAAGAGTGATAGACTTGATTTTTTCTCATCTAGGAAACCAATTTGTTCCCCAAGAAGAACGGTCCACCACTAGTGCTCTTCTTGTCATCTACACTTCCTGCCCAATCTACATCTGTGTATGCTGTTAATGATAAATCCTTACACTTGGGATACCACAACCTATAGTAAACAATACTTTTGATGTATTTAAGAATTCTTTTTACTGCATTAACATTAGATTCCTTTGGAGCATCCTAAAATCTTGCTACTAGACAAGTTGCTTGCATTATATATGGCCTAGATGTAGTTAATATAACAAACTTCCAATCATTGATCTATACGAAGTCTAATTTGCATCAGGTGGCTCATCTGATTTACTCAACTTGTAGCCAGTAATCATGGGAGTATTGGCTGGTCTACAATTCTCCATGCCAAAAAATTTAAGCATTTCTTTTGCATACTTGGTTTGTGATATAAATATACCTTTATCAGTTTGTGTAATTTGCAAACCAAGAAAAAATTTGAGTTCTCCTAGCGGGACATTTCAAACTCATCTTGCATATTTGTGGAAAATATTTTGCACATTTTATCACTACTACCACTAAATATAATATCATCTACATATACTACAACAATGAGCATATACTTACCTTCAGATTTGAGGTACAAATTGCTATCAACACAACCTTTCTTGAATCCTTGTTGTTGTAGATACTGATCCAACCTTGAATACCATTCTCTTGGGGCTTGCTTTAAACCAAACAATGATTTTCTCAATCTGCAAACATAATCATCATTCTTTGACAGCTGAAAACCTTCTGGTTGTTCAATATATGTACTTCCTCTTCTAGGTTTCCATTCAAGAATGCAGATTTGACATCCATTTGATATACTTTGAATCCTTTGTAGACTAAGAATGCAAGAAACATTCTTATTGCTTCTAGCCTAGCAACAAGGGAAAATGTTTCTTCAAAGTCAATCCCTTCTACTTGTGCATATCCTTTGCACACTAACCTTGCTTTGTTTCTAACCACAACTCCATCTTCATTCAGCTTATTTCTAAATACCCATTTGGTGCCAATTACATTCTTCCTTGATGGTCTAGGAAACAATTCCCATGTTTTGTTCTTTTTAATCTAATTGAGTTCCTCTTCCATTGCTTTCATCCAACTCTCATCTTTACTGGCTTCATCAAAGCTTTTTGGTTCAATCTGAGATAAGAGGGAAAAGTTCACTTATTCCTTGTTCTTTGCAAATCTTGTTCTAGTCTGCACACCTTCATTCTTATCACTAATTATTTGATTTGCAGGATGATATTTTTGCACATATTTTGTAGGAGCACGTTCAATCTCTTGCTCATTATCTTCTTGTTGTTCTTCTTCTTCTACTGTTGCACTTATATCCTCATCATCTAGTTCTATTTCAAGATTTTTTCTGTTGGGCTTGGCTTGATTTATATTTTCATCAACCTTGACATGTACGCTCTCTACAATTTTATGCAATCTCTTGTCATAACACTTGTAGGCTTTTCTTTGATTTGAATATCCTAAGAATATCCCTTCATCACACCTTGGCTTAAAGCTTCCTAAATATTCATCTTCTCTTTTAATATAGCATTTACTCCCAAATACTTTGAAATGGTTGATTGATGCAGGCCTACCGGACCACAATTCATATGGCATTCTACCACTGTTAAATCTAATAAGAGCTTTGTTTTGAATATATACAACAGTCTATACTGCTTCTTTCCAAAATGTATCTATCAAGTTTGCTTCGTTCAACATGGCTCTAGCCATCTCCTTCACAATCTTTTTTCTTCTCTATACCACACCATTTTGCTATGATGTTCTTGGAGCTGAATACTGGTGTTTGATTCCATGATCTTCACAGTACTCTTTGAATTCACTTGATGTAAACTCTCCACCTCTATCTGATCTGAGCTTCTACATTTGATTCTTCTCACATTCTCATTTTCTACCAGCTTCTTATAGAGTTTAAACTTTTCAAATGCTTCATCTTTCTCCTTCAAAAATTTGACCCATACCATTCTGGTATAATCATCAATCAGCAACATGAAATATCTTTCTCCTTGAAACACCCTTGTCCTCATTGGACCACATAGATCAGTATGAATTATCTCTAGGGGTTTTGTAGTTGAAAAATCCTTTATAGGAAAATTAAACTTTGTTTGCTTTCCCTATTGGCATCCTTGGCAAATGATATTTTCAGACTTTGCAATCTTAGGCATATTCCTTATCAGACCTTTTGAGCTTATCTTTACTAAATTGTCAAAGTTTACATGTCCCAGTATTCTATGTCACAACCAACTCTCATCTGCTTGGCTAAATATACATGTTTGGCCTTCCACTTCACATAGATTATAGAGATTACTATCAGTCCTTATCCCTTGAGCAATTGTCTTACCATTTTTCCTTATTTTACAGCCTTCGTAATTAAATACAACTTTGTATCCATTATCACACTTCTAGCTGACACTAAGAAGATTATGTTTCAGACCTTCAACATAGAGCACATCTTTAGTTTTGTTCTTCCCATCTATGCTTGGAATTCCTTTACCGTGAATCTTGGTAGCAGTATTATCACCTAAGCTCACCGATCCTCCTTTTCTCATTTCAAGTTTAATAAATTTATTTTTATCTCCAGTCATGTGCTTAGAGCAGCCACTATCAATTACCTATAAATCTTGTTCCTTTGCATGCAATGTTGTTTGGGCAATCATTGATTGAGTAAGATTCTTCCCTTTCTCCTTCCATATCTTCTTAGGTTTATTTACATCTTTTTCTTCCTTTTTCTCAGAGGCTTCAATTTCCTTTTCAACATTGGAAGATGTATTTTTCTTCTTCTCAGACTGAGCATTTGGTCTACTAAATTTTTCTCTACAATTTCTAGCTATATGACCAAAATTATTGCAATTGAAACAAACTACATTCATATCAACTAAAGGAGTAAATTATTTTTTACTTATAAAATTTGTATTTCTCCTTGGAATGACTTTACACTCTCTAGCCCTATGACCAAAATTGTTACAAGTATAGCAATACCCATTGAAGTATGATGAGTACCTAGTCATGGAGTTTCCTTCTGCTGGATGAGGATATCTTCTTTGTCTAGGTCTCCTTAGATAGTGTACTCTTGTGAAACCATCATTGCCTATTCTCTTAATATTCTACTTCTTCTTTTGCTGATCAAGAGTCATCCTATTAACTTTCTTTTCTTCAATTGGTTCCTTCTCTTTAACAGATCTCTCAACTGCAGTTGACTTCTTTTCATCTTCAGAGGCTTCTCCTTTGTCAGTTTTTTCACCATTGGGGATTGATTTTTCTTTTGCTCTAAATCTTTCATAGAGCTTTGTAGAAGCATCAACAAATGAACTTTTTCCTTTTTCAAGTCCCAAGCCTGATTTTTCTTTATTAGTTGGATTTTGTGTACTTAGCAATTCATCTAGAATATTAGTACCACCTTTTCACTTCATACCTTTATTGATCTATTCATTAGCTCTCTCTAATTCTTTTCTTAAGGCAACTATTTCTGCCTCAATTTTTGAGCATCTATCCATCTTAGATTGAAATTTAGATTTCGTAACATCTTCAACTCTTTTGAGCTCTTCTACATGAACTTTTAGAACAACTATCACCTTATTGGATTCCTCAAGTTCTTGAGTTAATCTGTCAGTCTCCTTTTGAGCATTCGTTTTCAGTTTCTTGTTTTCTCTCTTAAGATCATCAAATTTATCTCTTAGTTCATCAAGATCTTCAAGAGCACTAATTAATTCTCCTTCAAGATCAACAAATACCTCCTCTTCTCCTTCATATGAGTCCTCAATTTGTCCATCTTTTTTGATCCTTAATTTCTTTAGCCATAAATAGAAATTCTCTCCCATCTTCTCTCATTACAAGGGCACGGTCTTGATCCTCTTTTGAACTGTCACTAGCATCAAATGCTTCACTTTCTTCATTGATGTACAAACTCTTCTTCATCTTTCCAAAATTATTTCTTTTTAGATAAAATTTTTTCTTCTTCATACTATCTTCTTGCTTGGACGTGTCCTCTTTACCATATGAACATTTTGAAGCAAAATGACCTATTCTTCCACAGTTAAAACACTTGAAAGGAAGCTTACCTTTATACTTACCAGATCCTCTCCTTAGTCTTCTTATGAAGTTCATTTCTTCCTCATCGGTTTCTTCATGATTAGATGCAATGACAACAACTTTATCTTTCTTATTAGCTTCATCTTTTTCTTTCTTGACAACCTTAAATGCAACTTCTCTCCTAGATGACTCAACATCTGGCATTCTCATCTCATATGCAGTAATTATGCCATGCACCTCATCAAGATTAAGTTTATCAATTTCTCTTCCTTCTTCGATAGCAAAAATCTTGGAATCATATTTAGTTGTCATAGACCTAAGAACTTTCAACATAACATCTTCTTCTTTCAGATCTATACCATATCCTTTAATGGAATTTACCATATCATCAACTCTCTGAAGATAGCCTGCAATCTTCTCTTCTTCGGTTATCTTCAAGCCTTCAATTTTTTCTCTTAGCACTTGTAACTTTTCCAACTTCACTTTGGTGTCACCTTCATATATCTTCAAATTTTCCCAGACATCATAAGTAGTTTTACAATGCATAACCTTTCCATGCACAGAATCAGACAAATTGTTCATAATGGTAAACCAAGCTTTCTTATTGTTCTCATAATCCTTCTTTCTTGTAGGATCAGTAGGAATAGTAGTAGGAATAGTATATTTGGTCTCAACAGACATCCAAACTTCAGTTCCAAGAGAAACCAAGTATCCTTCCATTAATTAGCTCCACTTAGCATAATTTGTTCCATCAAATCTAGGTGGCTTGCTTGAACCTTCCTAACATGCCATTGTGTTCACCTATCCAAGATCTACTTGAGTTGATTAAGCTTCTCCTAGGGAACCTAGGGCTCTGATACCAATTGTTAGAACACAATGATCTATTGAGAGGGGGGTGAATCAATAGATATTAAAACTTTTAGACTCAAAAACTTATTTGCAATTTCAACCTTATAACCCAAATGTGTAGATTAAAATATAAACCAATATAACAATCACATGCATGTCAAACCACAACTCACAACACCAGATATACGTGGAAAACCCAAGATGGGAAAAACCATGGTGACAAAAGATGCTTGAGGCTACTGCTCAAATCCAGCTCATAAGTGAAATCTCTATTACAATGTTTATGGCTACAACCCAAGGAAGCTTCAACTCCCTAATTAGAAGCTACAACTTCAAGGATGCTACAACACCCTATTTTAGGAGCTACAACTCCAAGGAGACTACAATCACCTAGTCTGAGTTACAACTCAGTTCAATGAGGCTACAACCTCAACAAAGTTACAAGTTCATATATGCATACAATTAGGTTCTACTCAACCTGAAAAATGCACCATTACATTCAATGAATTTTTGCACACCCCGCAACTTACACTACTACTTTTGAAGCTGCACTCTCAACAACACTCCTCTGAATGCAAAACCTAGATGATAATATGTGTTGTGTCTAGGTCACACACATATGTGCATTCACTATCTACACTTGTAGCTCTCTCTCTCTCTCTCTTCCACTTCTTGCAGATACCACACTTAGACAATTCTGTAATTATCTTCTTTTTCTTCTCTCAATTGATTTGCAATCTCTACCTTGAGATTCACATGCTCATTCAAATCATCTACATCTCACTACTAGGGTTTTCTTCACATACTAACTTCACCAGCAAGATTTCTTTTCCTCGAGCCACACACCATTTTCTATCTCATCATTAAGATATCTGATAGGGTTTACCATATCTCCATACCTTGCATCGAGCCATACAACATTTATTTATGTAAAATAGAATTTCCCAAATTAGCTCTCTATCAAACCCAAGAATCTGATATGAATTCAATACATACTCTTGTCCACTCGATTAGATTTGATCTTGATCGACATGACTCTCTGTGTTGCCATCTTGAAGATCAAATCTTCATTTACATTGGTCGCTAGATCACTTGGGTAAATTAATTCCTTCCTCTATATTGGTTACTAGTCAAAAACCTTATTCACACTATTGTAACTATTGTAAATCTTTATCTTTGAATTTGGGCCATCAATCTTCTCTTCACACCATGATCCAACATTCCTTATTCATCGTCATATCTTTAAAACATTGTCGTCAGATGAATTTCCTTTGATCCTATGTTGTTTATCTTCACTGACTGACAATCACCATTGGATCAATCGCCAATCAACTTGCACCATAGATCTCCTCCATACATTGCTTGCCTTACATGGGGTCCACCAAGATACATGTCCAAAGCCCACTATCCTGTGAGCTCTGACAACGGGCCCACACAAGCTTTGCAGGGCTTGCAGGCTATTGCCATTTTTTGTCCACATCATCACCACGCAACTCATAACAACGATGCGAGTTGGTTTGTTGAGCAATCACTCTTCACCATCTGGACATGCTGACACATACACTATTGGCTCCTATCAAGTGGATGGTCCCCACTGTCCACATGTCATCCTTGTTAGCACCATGCAACAACCGTCACCTATGTGACTTGACATGCTAGTCAATCACATACTGCCACATGTTACCATTCACCATCATCTCCTTCACTTCTTCCTTTGTCGAGTCCCACCAGATACACTGTAGGCACCGTTCGATCTTCCTCGTTCAATCTCTATTGTTTAATGCTTCCAAAAATTCATGACATACGCCATCATACACTATTTGGTCCTACCATCTTCATCAATGGTCAACATTTATCCATCGTGGATTAATCTCCACCATTCCCCGTTGATCTCGTGGATCTTGATCGGGCCCCACTGATATCTTAGTGGGGTATGCGGGAATTGTCTAATCTCCAAAGCTTGACCTCCATTATTGATCAAGCAACATCACAAAGTCGCTACAAACCCAAACTTCATAACCTCTTGTCAGAGGTTATGAAATTATGAAAAACTGCAACTCACCGACAACACTAAGTCGCTAATTTAGAAGGTTATGAAACTCTAGAACCCCACGACTTAGTTTAGAAAAAACTGGAAACCCGTGAATTAGGAAATGTTATAGCTGTTGAATATTTGTTGGGTTGGTAAACATAAGGTGAAGGAGTCAATCATACCCATGACATAAAAGACATAAGTTGTAACTTATGTGACCTGCAACCACCGATACACAGTCAACAACAAAATAAAATTTATGTTCACAATGCCATGACTGTAAACCTATTAGGGTTTATATGTAAACTCCAATATCACCCGAGAGCAGAAATAGTTCATTCCTGGGCATATTCATCAACTGTTGGATATGCAAAGCACATCACTGGAATGCTTTTGAAAAAACCATATCAAATCTATAGCCTAATTTTCCATCAGATCCACTGCTCACATTCATCCTTTTTCATCATGCCAACAATCTCCTTTGCATGATTTTCTCTTTTGAAATCAATGACAACTCTATGCCAACACCCCCTTGTGTGCTTTTCATTACTATATATCTTAATCATGGATTACCATAAACCATTATCTCTATCCTATATTCATGCATGTATTACTAATTTCAATGTGTTCTTACAATCCAAAATATTATACTCAAAAAATATCTCATTGTTTTTTTTCTAGAATCTCTTTAATGTTCTTCCAACTTCTTACATCTAATCATTTGATTATCTATGACATCATGTCCTACCATAGGAATGGTGGTCTATATTCTATGAATGTGTTATATTAGCACATATGCATTTTTACATCCTTTATGGAACTTATCTTTGCTTTTCATTCTATTTTGAATGCTTTCAATCCACTTGTTCATGATATTTTAATGTTGAGTACACTTCTCCTATAAATCATGAATCATTTTCATGAGCCTAATGTTGATCATACTCATGCCATGAGTAGTGGTGGTGATTCACCATTAACTAGTTTTCCTTATTCTCATTATATACCTAATAATTCTAGGTAAATGGTGCTTGCCTATGTGATGTGTCTTCTTTATCTTCCCCTCACATGAAGTTGTCTTGCCTCATGATGATGGCATGTTTCAAGAAACTCATGACAAATCCATTGATGTTATTGATGTCTCAATGATAGTATGCTTCATGTTCCTAATGTACATACTAAACTAGTGAACCAATGATACATATAATTAGTATCTAGCTCTTGAAGGGCACACAATCTACTAAGAGGGGGGGGGTGTGAATCAATGCATCCTGCCCAATCTGCATCTGTGTATGTAGGTAAAGTGAAATTTTCACTCTTAGAATACTATAGTCTAAAATCTTCAGTAGCCTTCAAATACTTGAGTATCCTCTTCATTTCTTTAACTTGAGTCTCTTTAGGTGCTTCCTGAAATCTGGTGCCCATTCCAACTACCTGCATTAAAAGCGGTCTAGATGTTGTCACATACAACAAACTACAAATCATAGATTTGTGCAAAGTCTGATCTGTCGGGGCAGATTCATCATCTTTATTCAACTTACATCTTGTAACCATACGTTTTCCAATGGTTTTGCAATCTTCCATCCTGAATTTACTTAGCATCTCCTTTATGTACTTGTGTTGAGAAATGAAAATGCATTTATTTGATTGTGCAATCTGTAGCCCAAGAAAGAAATAAAATTATACTAGCATAAACATTTCAAACTCATTCTGTATTTTCTTCTGAAACTTCTTGCACATGTCATGACTACTACCGCTAAAAATGATATCATTTACATAGATCACAACTATCAACAATTGATATCCTTCTTTTTTTATGTACAAATTACTATCTACACTTCCTCTTCGGAACCCTTGTTGCTGCAAGTATCCATCCAACCTTGAATACCAAGCTCTGGGAGCTTGTTTGAGCCCATACAAAGCCTTCTTCAATGTTCACACATAATCTGGGTTTTTAGAACATTGAAACCCTTCTGGTTGTTCAATGTAAACCTCTTCTTCTAGCTTTCCTTTCAAGAATGTTGACTTCACATCCATCTGGTACAAATTTAATTTCTTGAAAGGTGAAAGAGCTACAAACATCATGGTTGCCTCAAGTCTTGCTATCAGAGAAAATATTTCTTGAAAATCTATACCTTCAACTTGAGCATACCCTTAACACACAAGTCTAGCCTTGTTTTGGATCACTTCACTATCTTCATTTAGCTTGTTTATGGAAACCCAATTGGTTCAAATCACATTCTTTCCTTTAGCTCTTGGGACAAGTTCCCAAGTTTCATTCTTCATGATTTGATTTAATTCTTCCTCCATAGCTTCTATCCAACCTTTATCTTTTATTTCTTCTTTTATGACTTTGGCTCTATCTTTGATAGTAATGCAAAGTGTACTTGCTCATTTTATCTTTCAAGTCTCTTCCAAGTTTGAATCCCACTATTTTTGTCTCCTATATTCTGGTCTTCAGAATGGTGCTTTTGAACATACTTTTTTGGAGTTTTTGTAACAACCTCTTCCAAGTCTTTAATTGGTTCATCATCATCTTCCACTTTGTGAATACCAATAGACTAAATAGTTTATCAACTTTCACATTTGTACTTTGTATAATCCTATTCAATCTTTTGTTGTAACATCTATATGCTTTACTTCTCAAAGAGTAACCAAGAAAAATACCTTAATAAGATATGGAACCAAACTTACCCAAGTTTTTTCATCTCTTTTGATGTAGCACTTGCTTCCAAATATTCTTAGGTGTTTGATTGATGTCAGTCTTCCTTTCCATAGCTCATATGGTGTCTTAGCAGTTTTTTGTTTGATCTAAAATCTATTTAGAATGTATACAATAGTGTGTGTAGCTTCCCTCTAGTACATATTCGATAAATTTCCTTGACATAATATTGTTCTTGCCATCTCTTGTACAATCTATTTCTTCCTTTCAACAACTCCATTTTGTTGCGGAGTTCTAGGAGTAGAGAATTGCCTCTGAATCCCATACTCTTCACAAAATTTTTCATACTTGTCAGAAGTGAACTCTACACCCCTGTCTAATCTCAAAACCTTGATTGTCCTTTCAGTTTCATTCTCTACTAAGGCCTTGAATGCCTTAAACTTCTCAAATTATTTTAACTTTTATTTTAGAAATGTAATCCAAGTCATCCTAGTATAATCATCAATGAACATCATGAAATACCTGTCTCCTTGTAGGCTTTTAGTCCTCATAGGTCCACAAAAATTTGTATGAACCAAATCTAATGGTTTTGATGTAGAATACTCCTTAGTAGGATATTTTCTTCTTGTCTGCTTCCCTTCATGATATGACTTGCAGCTTGTTGATTGAGGCTTCTTAATCTTTGGAATATCCTAGACTAATCCTCTTGAACTAATCTTTACAATGTCATTAAAAATCATATGTCCTAACTGTTTATGCCAAATCCAACTTTCTTCTCTCTGCACAGTGAGACAACTATGTCCATTCTACTCACTTAGATACTATATATAACTGTCTTTCCTGCTTCCTTATGTAATTAGTTCATTGGTTCTTGATTCCTTTTATCTCCAGTCATGTGGCTTGAGCAACCACTATCTATGATCCACAGATTCTTCTCCTTTTGAGTATGTAGTGCAGTTTGAGCAATCATTGACTTTTCTGACTTCTTTTCTTCAGGAACCTTCTTCCAAACTTTATTTGATTCATGAGTTCTACTTTTTGACCCTTTTCTTCCACTTTTCAGTAGAGGACTCATAAAATTGCTTCTGCATTTCCTTGCAATGTGTCCAAAGTTGTTGAATTTGAATAAAATTATATTAAAATTATATAGAGGTGAAAATTCATTGTTGCTAACAAAGTTATTTCTTTTTACTAGAGCTTTTCTATAGTCCACAACCTTATGTTCAAAATTATTGCAATTAAAAAAATAACCATAGAAAGGATAATTGAACCTGGCATTGTATCCTTGTCTTCCAGATCTTCTTCTTTTGTTCCACACTTGAATAAAGAAATCATTGTGTGTCATTATTTCATCACTTTCCATGGTTCTTTCAGAATTTGAATTTTTGGAGTGTGTAACTTCCGAACTTTCCTTAGCAGACTTCATAGTTTGTTTAGTCACCTTGTTCTTATAATCATCAAAACCTATACTGGTATTGACATGCCAAGCTCTTTAACTTCTCAATACCTAATCTAGGGTTTCATTACTCTTACCAAACTTCATCTGCAGTTGTCAATTCACTTTCTCAAGCTCTTTTCTTAATATCACAATTTTAGCTTCCAACTTCTTAGAGTCCTTATCTCTTGATAAAAAAATTTTTGTCAGAACTTCTTCAATCCTTTTTTCTTCTTATATTTGGGTCTTCAAATCAACAATCATCTTTTCTAATTTTTTCAAATCTTGAGATACCTTTTCTTTAGCCTTCACCTCTTCTACAATTTTGTTCTTCAGCCTTTTGAATTCTTTTCCAACACATATCAAATCTTCCACAAGATCTACTTCATCTTCATTGTTTCCTGAACTCATTTCTGCATCTCCTTCAGTAGTCTCAAAATCCATGAACACAACCTTTTCTTTTTCATCTCCGAAGATATATTTATCTTCTTCTCCAGTGGAGTAGTATCCTTCCTCATTAGTGTAGAAACTCTTATGTTTCCTCCAACCTTTATACCTTCTCTAAAATGATTTCTTTCCATTCTTTTTCCGAAAATTGTTAGAATCCTTATGGGGACACTTAGCCATAAAATGTCCTACTTCACCACAATTGAAACACTTAAAAGGTAACTTGCCTTTTTACTTACTGAAACCTCTTTGTAGCTTCCTGATTTTTTTTTATTTTTTCAGATCTAAATCCAATATCAAAATCTTGATCGACCTTCTTCTTAGATACTCTAAAATCTCATCCTCTTTCCTTAAATAGAATCTTCACTTTCAAATCTCATCTCAAATGCAGTTGGAATTCCATGTAGTTCAGTCAACTTCAAAGCATTCATATCCTTAGCTTCTTCAATAGGAGAGGCTCTAGAATCAAAATTTCTAGGGAGAGATTTGAGTACCTTTTTCACAACATTTTTTTCTTTGAAATTCTCACCAAGGCCTAGGATAGAGTTGAGAACTTCATCAACCTGGAGCAAAAAAGTAGCAATATTCTCATCTTCATACCTTCAAACTGAGCTCTATAATTTTGTAGCTTTTCCTCTTTGACCTTATCATCACCTTCATATATTTTATGTAATTTATCCTATATATCCTTTGTTGTTTTGCACTACATCACTTTCACAAATTCAGAGTTAGTCAATCCACATAAAATTGTATTCCTTGCCTTTGCATTGAGTTCACAAGCCCTCTTTCCGACTTGATCCCTAGGAGGGTTTTCAAGAGTCTCATATCCCTCAACTACTAACATCCAAATGTCCATTCCTAAAACCAACAAATAGGACTCCATCCTAACCTTCCAAAATACAAAATTTGATCCATAAAAGATTGGTGCTTTATTTCCAAAGAATCCTTCTTGTGCCATCTTGGATCTACCTTAAGTTTATAGGCTTCTACAAAGGAACTTGGCTCTCATACCAATTGAAGGGCACACAATCTACTAAGAGGGGGGGGTGAATATGTAGATCAAATCTATTTAAACTTCTTAAAATTTTCCATAGTTATCAGAATATATGATTCCTCACAGAAAACCCCACATAAACAAACAAAACATAAAATCATAAATCACATAAGAGGACACTAGATATATGTGGAAAACCCAAGATGAGAAAAACCATGGTGAGAATAACTACTTGGATCTACTACCCAAATCCAACCTCACAACTTAGAAGACATATACAAGTGAATTTTATACATTGAAGTAGGCACCAACCTACTGGAGACAAAAATCCCCTATTGTGTTTGTAGGCACCAACTTATTGGAGACACCAATTCCCAAGTGAGACAATACAATAGGTAGAACACTAGTCCTACCAGAATATAATGATAAAGCTTGCGAATCTTCAAAACAACACATGCATGTTCTAGAGTCACCGCTGACTCTCGTCCTCACTGAAAATGATCATCTGATATTGGTGCACTCTCTTTTCTTCACACTTTCTCTTCAGTTTACACCATACAAGTTTTCTTCACACATGGTGTAATTGTGCTTCACATACATATGCTCAAAATCACTTCACATGCATCTAAACATTTGAAATATATACATGGAATTACATTAACACTCTTCCATGTCAGCTAGGGATCCACAAAAAGCTAAGATGACATAAGGTGGACTTAAATTCAATTTACATGAAATGTGTAATAGGTCGGTCCAAAAAAAATGTATTTCCACCAAAAGTACATGATGTCGTGCACTACCATAGGGACCTTAACCAAGTCCTATCCTAACACCACACATAAGATTTGAATTCCACACACTACTAGTTGTTACCACATAGGCCTTGAACTCAAACAGGTTGACAAACATGAACAAAGAGCCTTCTATCACTTCAAACTTCTTGAACATTGAACATATCCTCTTGAAACTTAAGAATATGATAGAACTAGTGTAGGAATACTTGCTTTCCAAACCGCAGAGAAAAACTACATTTCTAAAAGAAATGATGACCACATTTGTATTGCTAGAGAAATCTCTTTGCCTAAAAGATATCCTTGTGCAGACTTCTATACTACCACAATCATAGTGACCGAATACTTTGTATGGTATTATTAACATACAGTACACACCAACTCCCAGAAAGGCATTCACGTCTCAATGAAACTTGATTTAGTGATATAATTGATGAGACAACTTCTTCATGATTAACACCTCCTGATACATAACCTGCTACCAGAAATATAGCCTATATTTGTACAACTCTTTTTCAACACAACATGACAAACCCAAGGGGATATAATGATGATTCAAGTACTCCTACAATATTTTTCATTCTTTACAACCTTTGACAACATGCTTCTTCGTCAATGACAACCTTTGTTCAACAACCCTAACTTGTATTGATAGATATATGAATCATAATTTATATAATGATGTCAAAGTTCATGATGACGATGATGCTTTCTTCCTTCTTGACATTTTATCTCATGAGGACCTTAATATGCATGTTATCTTGGTGAAGACACCTTACTTTTTTTCACATGATGTTACTACAATTAATAATGATTATCATTTTTACAAGTAATGATAGGGATACAAATGCTATAAATATTTTAATGTCTCACTATGTTTGGGGTCCTAATCTTTATAGCTCATTTAGAATTATAGATTCATTGATTGAATAATGTAGTGAGCATCAAAGTATAAGTAATATATTATGATTGTACACATGATTATATGTTCATAATGAATGTGTGTAAATAAAATTTAATTGATGAGGGTTTATAATGGTTTGATGTGTCTCATATTTCTTATAGTGCATGAACATTGATCTTTCATATGATTTTAGTGAATACATTAATACTCCTTGACACATTCTTTTATGATAATTCTAGTCTCTCACCCTCTATAGGCCATTCATTAGGAGGTCTCATGGGTTCATATATGCTTTCTAATGATAGAAGAGTTTGACACTCAAAATTAGTCTTAGTTAACATTTTGAATAATCTTTGTGGGACTAAAGAAAAAATAATTATCATTATGTTCTCTCTATATATCACACTATCTAACATGATATTGCACATTATGTCAATATTATCACTAATTCTCATGATAAATTTATCTAAGTATTAAAACCAAAGGAATTTAGAAAGTTTCCTAGATTGTAGTTCCTCATTACACAATGTTACACTATCTTCTACACCAATATCTCATCACCTTACCTCTTATCAAGCTAGTTGATAGACCTAAATATATACCAAAGCACTTTGATGTTAATGTATTTTATGGTCATCGTTGAATATATACAATTTTACTATATTTAGGCACATTATATTAAAGCATAAAATGCAAGATCTTATTGATAATAAAGTGATTCAAGTTTAATGTATTAATGACAAAGAAAATAAAATTTTATCAATTCAAGATGATAAATTAAATTAAGATAAGAAGGATTGTTCAAAGCCTAATCATACGGAACATATTGGTTTTTCCAAAACATTAATGATATAGTTAGCACATCACATGTTAATGATACACATGAAGACATAAAACAACACGACTAAGGGATACTTCTAGATATTTATTGTATGTAATTTTTGATATAAAAAATTGTACATAGTTTATCCAGAAACCTTTAGCACCATTATCATGGACTGTGGAAATAAAATGTTATTAAGGGATACTTTACATGTACAAGTGAGTATCAATGACATAACATTTGGTGATATGATGGGTTACCTTAGTGCTTCAATATAAATTATATTATAAATAAATATTTGTAAGAATATATAATAACATGAGGAAAAATATTTGAATGATAATGTATCTTCACATATACACTCATGATCACAATCAAGGTGATAATAATGAAGCATATCTAAAATAGGGTCATGAAGAAAAAATGACATTAGAAATGTCACATTTATAAAGCACTTTTATGTATAAAGAGATATTACACGACTACACCTTATCACAATCTCCACAAGAACAAACATAATAGCCTAGGAGTTACTCTAATGGAGGCATTGGTTTCTTATGACACGTTTTTTGGGCTCCATTGAATTTAATTAAAAATATACTAATATTATTAAATTCTCTTTTTTCATGTATATATGGTACTTTCAATTTTGAAGATTCTACATGCTCATGCTTTCTCTTTCAAGGGGCAAAAATAGGGCCATATTTTCAACACATCTTCACACACGTTGGTCAATGGCATAGGTACCTACGTCTTAGCTATGCATTCTCTACCCAACCTTATATTTACATGTCATATCACTTATCATATGAAAAATCTTTCAAATTCTTGTTTTAAACTCACATTCATGATCTCATTGCCAATTTTTGGTCAAGTTTTTTTCTCTATCCTCAATTTGTGCTCACTCATTCACAAGTACACAAAATTTGAAGGGGGATATTATCTAATAATTATACTTTCAATTTGTTTGAAGTTTCATAGGTGACACCCACTTCTATAGTTTCTACTTTTTTTGGATCAAGAAACCTCATCCTTTTTATTAAATTTATTTTCTCCATTTCTACTTTGACATGTATGCACACTTAGTTTCTCCCACACATCAAAGTGGGGAAAAAATGTTTGGACACATTTTATGCCACTTTGAGTGGATGTCGTAGATGCATGATTCTAGCACATAATTTGGTTCTTTTGGAATGGTCACTAATCCTAAGCCCAAACCCAACACTTTGATATGCAATATCTCTTGATTTAGAACATGCTTGACTTGATGTATCCACATCTATGATTTTATCTTCTTAATTAGATCATATGTGGGACCTCATCCTTACTTTTTTAAATTTAAATTCTCTTTTCAAGATTGACAATCCTAAGAACCAACTATTACCTATCAACATGTGTGCTAAAAAGTTTAAATGGTGTGTCTAAGGTTGTGTATTTAAAGAAATCATCCTACAAAGTGAGATATCACTCACAATTTATTGTAAGAACACAATTGGCATTTATTCTCTCACATAAGTCATACATCAACCATCATTTGTTAGCATAATACAATAACAATAATAATTTAAAAAAAAATGAAATTCACTTTCAAAGAAATTTGTCAAGGTAATTTGATTCACTCATCTTCCTCCCTCGTGTTAAACAACATTAACAATTTTAAGGAAAGCCCTAATTTCTCTCAATTTCATTTTAATACATCTTTTCTATTTGTATGAACAAGTTCATTTCAATTATTTCATCTATTTATATATCTAAATTATATTCTTGTAAGGTGCATTTTAATTCCTAATTTTTAAAAGGGTATTAGATCTTCTAAGTATGTGCTAATAAATAACCCACATTTTCTTTTAAAATTATTATATTTGTGCAAATCAATGAGTGCAAAGCATAGAGATATTTAAAAAAAAAATATAAGCTAATATTTAAATTGAGATTATATATTTGCTTTTACCTGAAAATTAAAATAAATTAATTTAAATAGTTTCAATAATTGGCCTAAAAAGATTGTTATTTCACTACAAACAATTTGAAATGAATAATAATTATCCACACACAATTTACACTGATTTGAATAAAACTTTGGATTAAGCTATATTTGTAAATTTGTAAATTATAATTTTTATTTATTTATTTATTTATTTATATTGAACAAAGTAAAAGAATTTATAATAAAAGAGCTACTAGAAGTAGTTAGAAAACGTAGCTGACCAAAAAAACCCGTCAAACTATACAAATACAAGAGCTGTTCAACAAAGAACACAATTACAAGAGTTGAATAACATATGCTGTACAACATATCAGCCATAAAATACAGATTACAAGAACTGTACACCAATTTATGGACACAATCACAAGAGCTGTATTACATTTTTACAATGATCAAGTTTATTAACCAACTGAAACTTCAAGATCTGAAGTTAAAATTATAATTTTGATTCCAAAAATTACAAACACAATTTAATTCAGAAACTTCAAATGTTCCCACATGAATTATTTGAGCCTCTTTTAAAAATAATGTGAAATGAAATAAAGACTGGTCTCATAATTACATTAAAAAAAATGTGAAATGACAGAAAGACTGAACCATCATGATTAAACATAAATGAACACATTATTGATGTCCTGATATATCAGGGACAATTAAACTCCTACAAATATGGTGCATACAAAACATATTTCATTTAAAGAAAATGAAAGAATAATATGATTCTCCTCATATCATCATTGACAGTACAGATGTTGGATCAAAATTGACAGTACAGATGATAGATCAAAATAATGAAGGTTATTTATATTTTCACATGTTTCAAATAATTTGAGTACAAATTTTGATCCGGTACAGCGATTCAAAATAATGAAGGTTATACAAAAATCATATAAAATATCTCACATGATTCAAATTATTGGAGTACAAGCTCAGGAGGGATATACACTAATGAAGAAAGTGGAGTGAAGGATGAGATGATCATTGAGAAAAATACAGGAGTGCGGAGTAGAGGGCGGCCATTGAAAGAAGAACCTTCTACATAAGCCTTGCAAGGTCAAGAAAAAAACAAAGAAAAGGTGATATGGGAAGATGGATGGATATAAAAATGGCTGATGGATAGAAAAAGCTCAGAAAAGATAGCACCTGAACATATCTTAACATTTATGTCTGCAACATTCATGCTGTAAGAGTACAAACAGAAAAATATTGCAACTCATTGATGGTAGAAATTTATTTGGCACTATTTTTCTCCTTACATATTCTTGACAGAGTGAGAGCTCTCCAAATCCAGCTGTAAAGAATTCACCATGTTTTGTCATTAGTGCTATAAAACATAAGCCATCTTAACTTTATATCAGATCAGAACTGGGAAAAATACTGAAATCTCAAAAAAAATAAAAAAAATCCATGATGTATTCCAATACCATTTTAGAAATTTTAGAAATGGTGGGCATGAGTTTTTCAGTCTATGAAAATCACATGATTGTTTTTATTCTAATTGTGTATATTTTTCAATTGACAGTTTAGATCATATTCAGTGATCTATCGTTGAGAAGATAAGAGTGATCACTGAATATGATCATCCATCACCAAAAAGAACAGTGATTACTGAGTATGATCATCCATCACCATAAAAAGAAGAGTGATCACCGAATATGATCATCCACCATAAAAAAAGTAAGAGTGATCACCGAATATGATCATCCATTGATCACCGAATATGATCACCCATCATCTAAAAAAGAAGAGTGATCACTGAATATGATCATCCATCATTAAAAAAGAAGAGTGATCACCGAATAAGATCCTCCATCATCAAAAACAAAGAAGAGTGATCACTGAATATGATTTAGATTGTCGATTGAAAAAGGGAAAAAAAAGAACCATCTGATCTAGCACAAATTATCGCATTAAACAAGAAAGATGAACATTAAAATCTATGATGATAATTATCCTGCTGGAAGATCATAAACTCATAGAAAGCCTAAAAAATTATTGGTCTTATGATAATTTTTCAACCTCATAAGAAAATGAAGAATTTATGCTCAATGGGTATTATGTTCAGAAGAATAAAACAACCAAATTAACATTCTCCTAGCTAATTCCTTACAGTGGATCATAGTAAGAGCCTTTGATATGGCCACCAGCAATGTTAAGAGACTGATACTGCAGAAAACAATGAGATCAATGAAACTAATTTCAACATGCTGGATCTGGAACAATCGATGCAACTAGAACATTTTAATACAAATAATTCAAAGGATCAGTCATATCAAATAAAAAGAACACAGTATCATTGCTTTAGGATGCATGAAGTACTGTTCTTGAGTTTTCTAAATGACATATCAAGCGCATGGGTTGTAGTGTAGAAGAGGACATGGCTATTCTAAAGTCTAGTTGTATATACACAGTGAGTATGTGCACTTCATGAACCGTGCTAGACAAGACTGATCCTTGTCAGAATGTCAACAAGATAAAGATAAAATAGCATTCAATCATGACAATGAATTTGCCTGAAAGCTCATCATATGATTGTTGGGTTTATCTCTACAGTTATTACTTTCCTCTCACGCAATAGACATAACATGAACAAGTACAGTACAGTACTATCTAACTGGATGTATTGTAAATTAGAAGGAAGTTTGATAATGGTGAACAGTACAGTTGCCCACTAGTTGCCCACTTAGAATACACCTAGTACTATAAGCTGCATTTCTTGCCAATTGGTTAACTGTGCTAGCGACAGCTTTTCTTTCAATTTAGAAAGGATGTGACATGAGGAACTGTTTGTACCAACATCCATATTATTTTTTCCATAGATTTTGACTTTGATGCCTTCCAAGGATAGTTACCTACAAATTACGATTACCAAACTTCATGTGAGGAATGAGATAGATTTGCTAGGGTTGTATGTAGGCCTTTTGTACCAGTTTGCCTCTATTGCATACTTAGTCCAGCCCTTAGGGTGGTATGGCATTTCTAAAGGTTTATATTTCACCTACTGTAAATGTAGCTTCAAATGGTATAGAGTAGGATAGCACCCAAATGAGTGAAAAATTATCTCAAGATTTTATCACAAAGAAAAGGACACTAAACATCCTCCTCCGTGTGTACATGTCTTTATTCTAGCTCAAATGTCTTGTCTTTTTTTTTTCTCAAGTGATGGGAGATATAAGTGCTAAACTTTGCCTAGCATATTGGTTATATACTTTTGTATAGACTTAAAACAATCAGGGATAAGAATGCCACCCCATTAGTGTTTTACTTATTTCTTAAGATTAATTATATTTGAGAGTTATCACTAACAAATGTGTGTGGGGGAGGCTAAGTGAATTATTATGTGATGTGCACATATTTATTGTATTTTGGATAAAGATGCATTTAATAATTCTGTTTTGATAGTTGGGTAGTTGGATGAGTTAGTGGATAATGATATCATTAGTAATTATGTTTTGCAAGTTGGATGAGTTAGTGGACAAAGACGTATTTAATAATTTTGTTTTAGTTATTAGATGAGTTAGTGGATTTATTATTGTAAGTAGATGAGTTATATATTGAATACATATGTTCTTGCATATGATTGAGTAAAGAGTTGTATAAGAGTTTCTTCCAATTATATTATTAATGTTGAGAGATAAATAAATGGGAAGATGTAGTGTAGGTGTGCTTTAGACACCCTTTCATCATGGAGATGTGTGACCTTTATATACCAATGCTGACGTTTTAATAAAGCTACATGCAATTAAGGAACTTCTTATGTTTATCTTGACCTTTATATACCTTTGTTGATGTGTTAATAAAGCTAGATGTGAATATGGTAATTATTATGTTTATCTATTATATCTTTGTTTATAATTGAAGTATGTGGATACAAATGTATGGTTATGATATGGTTACATATGAATGGTATTAAGAAGTATTTTTCCATAGTTTAATACCTTGCATAGATTGAGGTCCTTTGTGGCATTTAGACTTGATAAAGATTGCTCATTTGAGAGTTAACAATGCTATGTGTGGATGGTCTTCTAAGTGTTACCCTATGGTCTTAAGCGCATAACTCTAATTTTGGCTAATACACAACATGTTAAGCCATTTAAAATATATTTACATGTTATTTAGCATGTAATATTTATCATGATAGTGAAAATTTATCTCAAGATTTTATCACAAAGACAGGGACACTAAACCCCCTCCTCAACGTGTACATGTCTTTATTCTAGATCAAATGTCTTTTTTTTTGGTCTCGAGTGATAGAAGACTAAAGGATTAAACTTTAACTAGCATATTGGTTATATACTTTTGTATAGACTTAAAACAACCAGGGATAAGAATGCCACCCATTGTTTTTTTGTTTTTTTGTTTTATTTTTAATAATTGATCATTAGTGCTTTACTTGTTTCTCAAGATTAATTATAGTTGAGAGTTATCATCAACAAATGTGTGTGGGGAGGTTAAGTGAATTATTATGTGATGTACACATATTCATCACATCTTGGATAAAGATGCATTTAATAATTATGTTTTGATAGTTGGATAGTTGGATGAGTTAGTGGACACAAACATATTTTATAATTGTGTTTTAGTTGTTAGATGAGTTAGTGGGTTTATTATTGTAAGTAGATGAGTCAAGTATATTATATAAACATGTCCTTGCATATTGTTGAGTAAAGAGTTTTATAAGAGTTTCTTTCAATTATATTATTAATGCTGAAAGAGAAATAAATGTGAAGTTGTAGTGAAGGTGTGCTTTATATGCCCTTTCACCATGGAGAAGTGTGATCTTTAAATACCAATGTTGACGTTTTAATAAAGCTATATGTGATTAAGGAACTTCTTATTCTTATCGTGACCTCTATATACCTTTGTTGATGGGTTAATACAACTAGATGTGAATATGATACTTATGTTTATCTATGTGTTGTGATATGTTTATATCTTTATTTATCATTGAAGTATGTGCATACAAATGTATGGTTATGATATGGTTACATATGAATGCCATTAAGAAGTTTTTATCCATATTTTAATACCTTGCATAGATTGAGGTCCTTTGTGGCATTTGCACCTTATTAAAGATTTCTCATTTGAGAGTTAACAATGCTATGTTTGGATGGTCTTCTAAGTGTTACCCTATGGTCTTAAGTGCATAACTCTAATTTTAGCTAATACACAACATGTTAAGCCATTTAAAATATATCTGCATGTTATTTAGCATGTAATATTTATCATGTTATTCTTGGGATTTTATCATATGTTAAAAAAAATAATGTTTAAAATTCTTATGTGGATTTTTCTAGTCTATTGATTCTTGACCCACACACTAACATATTTATAATGGGTATACCTAAATTTATAGTTAATTTGATTGTATAAATAGTCATGTTTTGATGTGAACCCACAAGGATCCAAGATAAATAAGTAAATTAAAGTAATATCCTACCAAATTTGTAGAATACACATACAAAACTCTCAAGTAGGATACATATGCATATTCGAGACAAGTAGAAGACTTTTATAATATTATTATTTTGTTTGAAAGAAGATATATATAGTTTTTTATGCATGTGAAAACTTTTTGGTAGAAACTTATTTGTTTGTACCTTATACATGTATTACATGACATTTAAAAAATGGGCCATCACTTAGGCCTTTAACAATATGTTGATAGATGTCAAAAGCACATGTTGCACTTTTCATGTTTTAATTTATATCTAGTGCCAAGTGTTAAAATTGTATGAATAGTAAAGAAAATGGTGTGGGTATGAGAAAGTGTCAAAAGTATATGGCTCCAAATTAGATGTATCCAAGTGAAGGCATGTGCATCCATGTATAATGGTTAAAATATGCAAGCAAGTAGTGTTGCGTAGAGATGTACATGGACTATGTATTGAATATGGTGTGAAATTGTCTAGCACAAACATATATTGTGGTTATTTAACACATGTTATGGATAAAATCATGCAAGCTAAGTGAATGTGTGATAATATAGTTGTGCATGTGTATATATGAATCATTTAGCCCTACTCAAGAATTAATGGTCTCCATTACATTTGAGTTAAGTATAAGAAACTATACAGTATTTTTTTTTAAGTTGTGTAACTGAGGGGATCCACCACTCCCGAGTCTCTAGAATAGGGAAGAGTTTGTAGGGGATTGATAGCCCTAGGTTACCTTAATGAAAAAGCTTAAGTGACGAGGTGAAAAATGAAGGAAACACTAAACTATGTTTTTGGGTTTTTGGATGGAAGACTTCAAAAAGTAGGTGAACAAAACACAAAGGTCTCAGGAATATACTAACAAGCTCTTAGCTAGAGGATGAGAGAACATACCAAGGATGACAACATGACGTGTTGACATCTCTATGGAATGTTGGTGTCTCATACGAACAAAGACTAGAATCTATAACTAGAAACACTCAGGACCTACTAACAACCTGAATGCTAAAATCTAATAGTTTTAACAGAAATAAGCATAATACTAAAAATGCATGAAAAGTAAAGAAGTACAACAAGAAGAATACTTGAAATAACAAATAAACTAACTATGAGCGAAATTACGGGTAGAAGGAAAATAAATACAACTTACAGTAGGTACATCCTCCTGCAAGCTCCTCACGAACAAGATAATGAAAACGAGAAAATGTCGAGGCTGCCTTTTGGGGCTTTCCTTAGTCAAACCCTTGCTTTGGTGTTTCCACCTCTACAGATAGCTAGATAGACCATAATATAAAAATATAGATAAAGAAAGCAATAAGACGAGATGTAGAGAATGCAAAGAAAACAATATGCTAACTATAAGATAGATAATGCAATGTGTTGAACACTTGAAATACTAATAGAGGGATGAATTAATATTCTCTGAAACCACTTAAACATTTAAACATCTATTTGAAACATCATATTCAATTTGTAGTAAGGAAAGAAACCACATGAAAGTAATCATGAAAGCACATAACACATGGACACCCAAGTTTTACGTGGAAAACCCAAAAAAGGAAAAACCACGATGAGGATTAGCTCACAATATATTATAGCCAGTCATAACATATTACAAAATGGCTCACTACATTTTGGAATCACTATCCAGAGGAGTCATTGTCCAAAGAATATGAGAAATAGAAAAGAGGGGTGGCTCACTGCCAAGATTTTAACTGCTAATAATGCATCTACAATATGTAGGAGATACAATTCCATTGGGGCTCAAAATATTGAATCAACAGAATTCATACTACACCACTTGGACACAATCTTCTTTTCTTTTTATTCACATCACATTCACACTATATTCACACACTTCACATTACATTACATACATAATCGCATCTACATCTAAAATAATATTATATTTATACCCATTACATCTGCAAACACTTACAATATCAATTAGGTCTATCTAATTAGATGAAACATGAAATACAATAACTTGTTGACTCAATATTCAAGTAAACATGCTTCACACCATAATTAAGAACTTGTAACACATCCAAATAGGTCAGAGGGGACCTATAACAACTCCCATAAGTCTAATCAACACTTCCTTTAGCTCTGCATAACCCCAAACTCATTAGGTCGACATTATTGGTGAAGTAACAGTAAAATACATGAACTAATCATCAAAAAACTGACACTCATACCTCAAAAAAAATTTCCACTTGGATCATAGATGCTACTAACACTTGTAAATACTCCCACAAAATTGTATGATAAAATATTATTCCAAGGTGGAATGCAGACCATTCAAAATATGTACTTTGTATTAGTAACATTGTCACTAGTAGATTCAATACACTGTCATCATTATCTTCGATACCAGAGGACATAAATAAATAAAAATTTGGATTTATATTCCTCTAATATACACCAAAATTACCTTAGAATCACATACCAAAATTCTTCAAGATAGAGTAATGCAGACTTAAAAACTGATACTCTATACACTGAGAACTGAACTCAAGGATTTAACCAAATATTCAACACATTTGTTTTGCGTCCGATAAAAAATATTGCACTAGTATAATGGATTACCATCACCATACACACTCATGCTTCACCAATCAAATGTACCTCAATGTAGACTTCAACATTGACATCAATGACAACACTATATATGATCATGCTCATGTTTCCAACAACCATATCAATGACAAGCAAACCAAAAATTCCCTCAAACTTCCAACAATATCCCCCTTTGTCATTGATGGCAACATGCTTAAATATCTTCTCCCCTTTTGAAATCAAGGGAAAAGGGCACATTGTACAAAGCATACATACTTAATCTCTCCATCAACCATCTTTCTCTCTCTTTGATACATACATGATTTTACATTATTAATCAATTTTGATTTTCTCCTCTTAACTGATATATACATATATGCATGAGAGTAATAAAATTATTCAAAAATATCAAGCTAACTCCCCCTAACAATGTTATCCATCAAAATTGATAAAAAATTTGCACTACTATACTTATCCACTACCTTTCACATATATACAATAAAATATGAAATTGCATAGACAAAAAAATAAATATACACAATCAGCTGGAAGAAGTGTATGACACCTGCAATTTAGCAATGTGTGCTTCTTAATCCTTTTTTCCATCTTCCCAATCTTTCTTGGAAAAACCAAGCATGCGGCTCTATATCTTAAATTCCATGAGAAGCTCCTCACCTTCGTTTGTAGTACTAGGTACCAGATTCAACCTTATTGCATTCTCCTCATTAGTCAAAGCACTAGATATGGATTTGAACTTGGCTTTCACCAAGTCTCTGAGCTATCCAAACTGCATTATAATCT
This sequence comes from Sequoia sempervirens, assembly GCA_007258455.2. Lineage (NCBI taxonomy): Eukaryota > Viridiplantae > Streptophyta > Pinopsida > Cupressales > Cupressaceae > Sequoia > Sequoia sempervirens. The sequence continues at coordinate 132,290 of VDFB02346715.1, forward strand.
TCTTTGTTTTCTCATGCAGTTGGAAGAATTGTTTATGCAGATTCTTTATAGCTAATCTTATAGTCCCATCTGCATCATTTTCCAGATGCCTTATCAATCTGAACTCAATGGATTCCATCTCATCCTTAATGTTCTTAGTGGAACTATCCCACTTCAAGAAAAATTGAAACAAAACTTTGGCTTCCTCAACACAGTTATAAAACTCCTTAAGGTTGTTTTACAACTTACCATGTGCAGTAGCACACTTTTTTGAGATATCTACCGACCTTTATCATTCACCTTCTTGTTCACTTCCTTCTCCATCTTATCCTCTAAACCAATAGAGTATTCTTCGAAATAATCTAGGATCAATCTCAATTGTTGCACACTAGATAACAAATTGTCAACACAAGCACTGAGAAAGATTTCTTGTAGCACCTTCACAGCCTCATCTATCACTTCAACACTCTTCTAGTGAGTTTGCAAGATCTCTTTTTTGGTGGAGGCATGAAATGCATCACCAAGATGTAGTTTATGCAAGGGAGATATCTTTTCCATATCAACTTGGCCTTGCTACATTAGAATATGAAGCAATTGTGCTGAGACAACCAGTTGAAATTGGAGTTTCATACCCAATAGACTCTTCAAGGAGTCTCTGGAGGCTTTGGAGGACTCACCTACCATCTTCACACTCTCTTCATCCTTCTCCTCCTTAGCTTTTTCCTTGTGACCTTCAAATTTTTCAACATTTTGTTCTTTGTCAGTATTAATGGACTTATCCACATTATTCTTTTCTTCTTCAACTAATTTTGCATTATCTTCTAGAGTAGGTAGATCTTCATTATTTTGTGCCTTAGTGTTCTTTGGGTTGTCTTGTACAACTTCTTCTTCCTTCTCAATTATTTTCCCTATGTCCATAGGAGGTGTGTTATATTCTATTTGTGCATCCTCCTACATTTCACCATCTTTTTATTTTCCAAAAATATTCTTTCCACCAAGGGGTATTATCAATATTCACATCTTTTTGTACAATTTCTTATTCAAATGCATGCTCATGTTGAGAATATTCCAATACATTCACTTCAGGGACAAAAACATCATCATACAATTGTTCTTCACTATCTAGATACATCCCTAATTTGTTTTCCAGATTGGAAACCTTTTCCACTGTCTTATTCCTTTGCCGCTTGATATCATCCTTATACCTGCTCATTGGGGTAGTGACCCTTTGCTTAGTTCTAAATTCTTTTTTGTACAATTGAGCTAATTTAGTACACCTTTCAAGTCTTCAAGTAGTTTATCTTCTATATCTTTCATGCTAACACCAAAAGAAACAATGTACCTTACAATAGCTTTCTTAATAGTTGACTTGTCCATATCATCTACAGTAGGGTACAATGCAACAATCTCCTCAAGATTTCCATATTCTACTATGCTGCTCACCAAAGCTTCAAGATTCATTAGACTATGTTTCTAGACTAGAGGGATATTGTCTTTCTTCTTCTTCACCTCTGGAGACTTCTCTCCTTTATCAGAATTTGATTTCTTCTCCCTTACATAAATTATGTATCATTTTTCCTCTTTCTTCACCTCGACTTCACTGTCTATATCTATAATATCAATCTTAGCCTTCTTTGTGCTTGTCTCTACTTGAGAGATACCTATTTTTTTTCTTTCCGATCAGTGGTTTTTCTTCTTCCCCTTCTTCTTCTTCATCTGAACTTACAAAATTTTCTCTTAAAACCTTCTCTTTCACTCTTCTTTTTTGTGGAGCACTTTGTTGTTTCATTGGAGCACTCTTCTCTTTCACAAGCATACTCTGCTATATATTCGAAGCACCGGTTGACTCTTTCCTTTTAGAACCAATAGTAGGTTTAGTCTTGGAGGACTTAGTAACAATTAGAGAGGGGGTAGAGGTCCTAGCAAACCTTCTTATGCTTGGGGTGCCAACCAGAGTACTAGATATGTTCTTGGATTCTTCTATAATGCCCTTTGGTAAACCCATATCTCTACAAATTATTCCTTCATCTTCTCAACATTTCTCTTGATTTCCTTTTTCTCATGCTCCATATGCACTTCACTAGAATTTTCTTCATAAGTGGCATATCTTTTTTCCTTCAAGTCTCTAGGCATGTTAAGCATGCGATCTACTAGATCAACAATTACCTCTTCTACAACCTCATATCCCATTTTTGGTATCCATACTATTCTAGGCTCAACAACTTCCATCATACAGTAGTTTTTGCTAACCATGAAGATAATGTCATTCTTATACTTCTCAACCACACTCTTAGGTACTCTTTCTCTTTCCTACATCCAGGATTGGAGTTATTTGAAGAATCCCCATAGGGATTCATCTCTAGATGTTGAATCCATATATCTCAACATGTGGGTATGTGCAGGATCATCATGAAAAAAAAAGGCCCTTAAGTGGCAAAAAATTCAGAAAAATCAGAGATAGGCAACTTGACGTAAAAATTTGAATAAGTTATCTATATTATTTCAAAAATATGTAAGAATAGAATCTATAGCAAATTGAATTTAGTTTCTAAACTACTAGGTTTGTTTAAAAAAAGACAATCTATTTGGTGAAAAATTGAAATTTCAGGGAAAAAATAAGAAGTAGGTGTTTTTCTGACTACCCTAAACACAATAAAATGATAATATTTTTTTATAAGATTTTAGATATAAGTAGAGGACTGATGTCCCAATGTGATGCATATTTTTTTGTAATTTTTTTCCAAGTAAATAATTAATTATGAATTTTTCATTACAACTTTTAAAAAATAAAAAACTCGTATGTCTGACCACCTTAACTTGGTCAAAACTTCATGAAATTCAATTTTTCTTTATTTAATCCTATAGTATGAAAAACATATAATGTGACACATGTTTTGGATTAAAAAAATGTGATACCATTTGAAAACTATAGATGTTTTTCAATCAACCTATAAATCAAGACTTTAGTCATAATTTGAATAGAAAATGAATAATAATTACTTATTAAATTCAAAGTAAAGCATAATTTATATTGGTGGAAAGTTGAGAATCTCCTTTAAAAACCCTTTTCGTTTCATCAATTTTGGGTTAAAAAAAGGTCGTCAGCTACATACCCATCATATTGCCACTTTTTGGCCCATCATGATCCTACACATACCCATGTGATCTCTGATCTATCTAGCCACAAGAACATTATCTAACCATACCACATTTCTTACACTAGGAATTTCTCTAAGAAAGTAAAATAATAAGCATATAATAAAGGTACCATACTTGAATGGGTATAGGGAGTCGTTAGTCTTTTGCAATTTTTCTAACAATTGTAGCCTCAAAAATTCACATAGGTCATAATCCATTCCTTTCTTCACCATCTCATATGTTGTATTGATTGTAGTAGAAAAAAATGAATTGCCTCTGTTTGTGAAGAAAATTTTGTACCCAATCATCATTGATGCATATTTTACTATAAGGTCTTCAATATCTTTGTTAGCTAGGTATCTCTTGTCAATTTTGACACCTGTTAGCTTCATCACAACTTCATTTTTCATTGACTTGAGAGTCGAAACTGGTCTAGTTGAACATAATCCTATTACAAATCTAATTACATCCTTATTAATATTATGCAATATATCCAACTAGATAAACTTACCATGAATCCCACTCAATGTATATTTGATTCACTCATCAATATAGTAAAAAGATGAGGAAATCATTGCAGATGTTGAGCTTCTTCTCTATCAAACTCTCAAACTCAGGTTTCAATTCAAATGAACATCTTTTCTAAGCTCATTAACCCATACATCTCCTAGCTTCACATGATTATATTCCATCAATTTTGCATGAATATATATCCTAACATCTTCTGTATGCAACACATCATATGGAATACTCAAAAATGCACCATCCAGATCCATCATCATTGACTTATTAGGTGCCTCTTAAATCTAGGTTGAGAATGATCTACAAACTTGACAACTTGTGGGGTATACATCTTGAAATACTCTTAAATCACTTCCAAAACTTAGGGAAATGTAGAAATCTGTAAATACCTTTTAAATCTCTGTCAATTAGGGTTTCACACATGAATTCTAAATCACTTCACTTTTCTCCTTTTCTCTTCTCTCCTTGAATGCACAATTGAGAATGACTTAAACATAAGTGAGATCACTTATAAACTGATGCAGGAGCATCCATGGCATAGAAGCTATCTTGCATCGATCTATGTTATTCCATTCAATAAGGGTTGATTTCAAGCTTGTAGAGTAATTAACGTGAGGGAGGAACTAATTTCGTCATTCGTTGTTGGTCAACATACTCATCAGCGAGACATAGAGAATTCATTGGGACCTTGTTTCAAGTCCCATTGACATATCGATGGCGGGTTGATCATGTTCTATTAGCGAGACTTTGTTCTATTGGTGAGACATTCCTTCAAGTCCCAACAACATATTGATGGTGTTGGTAGTGGTAGTAAATGGATTTCTTCGGCATGAGGTTCTCTCATCAGCGAGATGAAATTCCTTGTCCCTCTAATAGAGTGATGGAGTTATATCGGTGGGAGTCCAACATTTTGGCGGGATGACATTCTTTGTCCTTCTGATAGGGTGACAAGACATGCATCGGGGTGATTCTAGGTTATCGGTGGGAGATGTTGGCGAGTGTCTGTAATGGCCTGACAAAGAGGTGACACCTGCACGCATTGAGGAGAGACCTTCATTTCAATGAGACTCAATGATGAGTCCCTCTGATACAATGATAAGGAGGCAATGACAGAGGGTTGATTGAATGATGAGTTGGAAGAATGAATGAACCCAGTGGCAACACTTGGCACGATAGAATTTGTCAATTCACATCATTGTTGCTAATCGACTAGGTCAAAGAAATTTATAGGCATGCAATGAATGATTGGAAAATGACTTACTAACAAGAACGAATAAGGATGTAGTCACTGAGAATGATGTAACTGCCCACTAGAGCTTGACGATCATTGGATGAAAACGGTACTATGAAAAGGATAAACTTCATGAGACTAGGTTGATATGTAGGAAGGGAAGGCTATATAGTGATAGTGAGATAGCTAGAGATAGGTGTGTGTGGAGGTGGTGGAGTAGCCTGAAGGTGAGGGTGGAGCAGCGAAGAAAGTAGATATCTTACTAGTGAATGTAGAGTTGAGAATGAAAGCTCAAATTTGTAATTTGGCAGACGAATGTAGTGAGATAGTCCACATGATGGCATTGTAATTCTATAATATCGCTGTAGATGTCTAAATTTGGACACTTAATTTATCCAAATTTATCCCTTTTCATCTAAGCATCCCTTTATCCGCATTAATTAATTAATACTGCTATTATTTAATTAATATCTTTAATTCTGCCAAATCCCTAAGGTATTTAATCAAATAATATCTTATCTCTTTAATCCTCCTTCCGTCAATTGAATTAAATAAATATTCCATTTATTTAATTCCCTTCATGTCACATCCTCCATCATTTTTATCTAATATTAATCATTCTTCTAATCTCATCATTAAGGTGTGCACATGCCTAATCCTTCATTAGGAGGTGTCACATCCTCCAACTTTTGCAAGTTGGCCTATAATCTCTCTTAGCCACATAACCATCCTCTAATCCCTCACTAACTAGCCTAATCAACATCTCAAGGAATTTTTAATTCCTTGTATTCTTTCAAGGAATATTAAATTCCTTTTCTCTTCCCCATGTCCTTTATGACATGTGTCCTTGGTCAACCCTATTAAAGGCTTTCTCCTCTTGGACAAGGAACTCCACCTCCCTATGTGAATTTTTAATTCACCTTTTAATCCCCCAAGGCACCCAAAAGGAATTTTTAATTCCTTCACTTCTTCCCACATGTCCTCTATTCATTTTTTATTCTTTCTCTCATCCCCATGAGAATATTTGAGGAATTTTTAATTCCCCACTTGTCCTCTTATCCACATGGGACAAGTACCTCCTTTATGAGGAGATCTTGTCCAATCCCAAGTTACTTTGTACCCCTCTCCATGTCATGTCCTTCTCCTTCCACCTCATGTCCACTTCACCTTTTAGGGCTATCTCACATGCCACATGTCAAGATGTGAGGGCTTGTGAGTTCTCAACTCACCTTAGCCCTACATCTTGATATTTGGTGGATCAATCTCAACCGTCCATTTCCCCTAGGATTTCCCAAAAATCCTATAAATACCCCTTCTTTTCTCTCATTTTGGGAGAGATCATTTTGCTAGCCAAACTCTTGCAATTTTGTTTCTCAACTCTTACTTAGCCATTTTCTTGTGTTCATCCACTTGCACTCATCTTCACAACTCCATTTTGCTTGCATCCACTTGCCACCCAAGGAGCATACACATCCAAGATCGAAGGGCCAACCAAAGGATCGACTCAATGCAAGGTATAAAGTTCCATTTTGTGGCTTTGTCTTGTTTTGTTTCCAACTTAGGCTAATCTTGAAGTGTAGGTTGTTTTAAGTTGTTTATTTGCACTCTTTGGCTTGTTGCTTGCTTTCTAACACTCTATTTCGACCTATCACATTTCTGGCACGCTCGGTGGGACCCACAAACGGGTCTCTTTCTTTCAAATTTTCTATTTTTTGCATTTTTCAAGGTCCAGGTTATAGAGTGGCGGACTGGTCCTCCTGCAGTGGCGGACTGGTCCTGGAGTGGCGGACTGGTCCTGGAGTGGCGGATTGGTCCTAATTCAGTGGCGGATTGGTCCTGGAGTGGCAAATTGGTCCTGGAGTGGCGGACTGGTCCTAATTCAGTGGTGGATTGGTCCTGGAGTGGCAGATTTGTCCAAGTGCAGTGGAAGACTGGTCCTAATTCAATGGCGGACTAGTCCTAATTCAGTGGCGGACCTATCCTAATAGAGTGGCGGACCTGTCCTCCAGAAGGTAAAAATTTCAAGTTTTCCCGAATTGTCTTTTGGTAAAATAGGAACATAGTTTAATCAAAGGGGTGTCAATAAACCTTGCTTGGTGTGTTTTGGAAGGCTATTTGACGTATCCAATCCCCTTGCGCCGTTTGGCGATCCTGGGTGATGAGAAATCATAGCTTTCCAAGTCCTTTTGAGTCACCCTTTTTCACTTTCTTAGTGGGACCTGCTTGGGGATTTCATCACCCCAAGGAACGATTCCAACCACGCATACCGGCGGGGTATATAAAGGGGGGAGAGCGAAAGCTATACCTCAATCCAACCACGTTGTAATTGGCGAAGCGTCAGGATGACGTGAAGAGTTGGTCCGAGCCTCTAGTATCTCGCTATGGTTCCCGACTCACGCTTGTAACGGGTCGGTGTTCACGGTTTGGGCCTCACGTACCGTGCGTATATCGAGGACTCCTTAGCAACCATGTTCATCCTAGAGTAGAAGACTTTGTTGGCCATACCCATCTCTACTAATCTTAGGGTTGTGCTGTCTGAATTGTCTTTCTCGTGCAAAACCAGTCATTATCAGTGTTTGCTATATTTTTGGGTCCTTTGCCTTACCTATCCATCAAAACATCAAGCCTAAACTTATCCTTTGGAAAACCTGTCCTCGTGCTGTGGCGGACATGTCCTGAAATTCAGTGGCGGACCTGTCCCAGCACAGTGGCAGACTTGTCCTGAAATTCAGTGGTGGACCTGTCCCAGCGCAGTGGCGGACCTGTCCTAGCACAGTGGCGGACCTGTCTTGAAATTCAGTGGTGGACCTGTCCTAGTGCAGTGGCGGACCTGTCCTTATGCAGTGGTGGATTTGACCTTCTGCTCCTTCTCCCTGAGGCCGCCATTTCCACACTGTTTGTCTGATTGACTCCGTTCAACGGCAGTTCTTCTCATTTTTTTGTTCTCTTTCCGATGATATATACCACTTCATACTTTTGAGAAGTTGGCCGAGGCACCTTTTTCTTCACCATTTGCCTCCTCAAGGGGGGCATACCCCACCATTCTCATCCATTTACTCGTTCTAAGCAAACATTCATCCATTTCACACCTCCTTTCATCATTCTGAACCCTCGCTCTATCATTCTGATCATTCGTTTACTCGTTCTGAGTAATTGTTCATCCGTCCCAATCAACCATTTGCTCATTTTGAGTATTTGTTCATCCATTTCTATCATCCATTTCTCAATCAAATCATCATTTTCCCCATCCAAATCCCCCGAACTTCGTCTCAGGTTATTATCCAAATTGACCAAAGTATCTGATTTGATCGTCATCATTAGCATTCTCTTAGGATTGTCATCCATCCTAAGTTAATCATCATCGTCGGCCCAATCAATCCATTTTCAATCTCAAAGTGGATTCGGTGCCCCAATCATCTCTTTGTCATTTAATCCGATCAATCAGCATCCTAAGTCACCTAGGGTAATCTCTGAACGGCGTTTAAAGTTCATTCCGTCATCTTATCTGATCCATCGGTTGATCTTATCAATCAATCATTGATCAATCTTATCCAATCCAATCCAATCGCATCCCTATCCAATCACCTTTGACCCAATCAATCTACTTCCATCTCGAGGCAGATTCGGTGTCGTAATCATCCTTTGATCATCAAAATCCGATCATCAAAATCAATCCCATCGTATCATCCAATCATCCTAATCTGAGCTTTAATCCAATCCCGATATGAGCTTGTCCTAAATCCCGATTTGGGCTTTAGTCTGATTCCATCCAAAATCTTTCATCCATCATCTTTATCCTTTCATCATCATGAATCCTTATCCTCCATCAATAGTGGTCAAGGGAAACCCTAATTACGTTGACGATAATGAAAGTCTTGTTGATCAAGAGGTATACGACATAGATCCCCCACTATCATTGCTAGTAAGCTTTCTCCACCCACATTCCAAAATCCAATCACCCCATCGAGTTATCCCATCATGTCTTCATCTATGCCTAATCACACCCCTTATGCTACCTTTGACAAGGGATATCCATCATACCCATCATATCCTACATCTACATCACCCTCTTATCCAACACCCACATCCTCTTATCCTAGTCTGCCATCACAATACCCTCATCCTAATCCCTCATCCACATCCTCCTATCTCAATCCTTCATCCACATATACCCAGTACCCCAATCTCCCATACCAATCTGTTCACCCTAATCCTACATTCGCACCTTCCTATTCTAATCCAACATCCACACCAACCTATCCTTATCATAATCCGACATCTGCAGTTCCCTATCTCCTTCCACCACCTCAATCTCCTCATCCTAATCCACCATCCCCATACCCTTACTACAATCCACCACCCGCCTCCTTGTGTCCTAATTCCCCATGCCCATATCCTTACCTTAATCCTCCATCTAGTCTTAATCTTCCATCTAATCCTAGCCCACCAATCCCTAGTCCTAATCCCCCACTAATCCATAAACCTTCATCCCCTCCCACCTCGCCATCTCAGCCTAGCATATTCATGTTTCTCCAAGGACTTATAACGAAGGAAACATCCCCCACTCCACACATTGCAGTTGTGAAACCATGCCATCCCAACCCATCATCCATGGTCGTTAGTGACGAGACCCTTCTCCATCCAACACCTATCATTGACGACACCACCACATACTCAGAATCCATCAAGTCCCCATCTCCTACCATCACATCCTCTGAATACACTGAGTCCCCATCTCCTACCATCACATCCTCTGAATCTATTGAGTCCCCATCTCCTACCATCACATCTACCAAATCCATTGAACACCCACCCCCTACTCTGAGAGCCGTCTAACCTATCGACGACACCCAAATCCAATTCACTTCTTCCACTCCTAGTATCCATTCTCAGGAATATTTTGAATCCTCCATGCTTTCATCTTCCCCACTTGAAGAGTCCCCCCATAACTCCATTATCATGCCTCCCGCACACGATGATTCATGCCAAGAGCCTGATCCAAAGCATGCCAACATATCCCCTCCTCCAGATCAAGATCCTACCATCCCATCTAGTCTACCGCAAGATCACAGTCCCCCATCCATTCCATCCCATGATCCTCTTCACATTCAAGATTCTACCACTCCATCTCCATCTCCATTGCATGAACCTGCTACCATAAAATCAGATCCTATCATATCCCCTACTCCCTCTCTAGATACCACCCATCCAAGTGTTGTTATCCCATCATCGCCTAAAAATGCTATCCCCACACTGCTTGCATATCCCCTTGGTACTCTCACATTCTTCCATGGTGGCCTCCTTGCAGAAGAAAAACACAGTGTATATACCACCCATCATCCCCCACCTAATAATGGACTTGCATCATGTTTTTAGAACAACAAAACTCCTATCCTGGATCGAATGCTCAAGAACATGAACTATCAAGGAAAAGGTCTAGGCCTTCACGAGCAAGGCATTTTAGAGCCCATCCAAGTCAAAGAATAAATCTGCATGCAAGGTCTTGGATCTATTCCCCAAGACTCACAATCTAAACACGTTGGTACAACCTCTAGCCGTCCTCAACGAGCCTTTTCCAAAAGAAATGTCAGCTCTTCCCATCGCTCCACCAAATCATATGCTGCCATCCCTCCTCCTCTATCGTATCACCTCAAAACAACTATCCATATTCCTCCTTCATCCGCTCCATTTTGGGTCTTACATCCCTCCATCCACCATCTCCCAGTCCTTCATCTACTCTATCCATCTTGGTCCGTATATCCCAAGATCACCTCCTCCATCTCATCCTTTCACCCATCCAATACCTATACATGTCATCCATCATAAACATCCCTCTCGCATGTCCCATAATCAGGATCAACAAAGGCACATACCTAAACCTCCCCCATCTACATGTAATCCTCATAATCCTACCTCCACCACTCCACATCATCCATCTCCTCACACCCATCCCATTGCTAGTACAAGCACTTTGGATGCCAGAGGAAAAATGCACCACTCTAAACACCCACATGAATCCAACGCTTCCCATGTCCCCTCTAAAAGACATGGTAAAGAAAAGAAAAACAAAATCCCAAATCAGAATCAAATCTATAGCTCGCAAAGAGCCAGCAAAGCAAAGATCAAAACCATGTGGATCCCAAAGAAAAAAGATGCAATGCCATCAAATGAAAAATCTATAAGAACATCCAAAGTTGCTAATCCAAAAGCTAATTACACACCCCTTTCATCTCCTAAATCTATTTTGGGTCCCTATGTCCCAAATTCGCTATTCCATCTCCTCCATTATCCCCACATTCTCCATCCATTAATCCTCCTTATCTTTTCACATCCATCACCACATGTGCCAATGTTGGTCCTGAACTCATCTCCCCATCACATATCCACCCCATCATTCCATCCATATGATTTTCAACATCCCACCCATTATCCCATGTATCTCCCCCATCAAATCTCTCTAATTCATCCTTTTGCATAATCCATCTCTCCTCATAAGGTTGTACCAACATCCAATAGTCGGTTCGAACATGAGCTCTTAATACCTCGTATAGAACTTGATGCTTGAGTTCTTCATCCATATCTTTATCACATGTCTTCTAAACCCACTTATTC